>CM029271.1:5691465-5850231 GCA_016920895.1 Vaccinium myrtillus | reverse complement strand
TTCACGTTAAACGTAAGAGAATTTCATACTTTTGTTGTTTGATTTTTGTCTCAATTTTCGTCTTTCCATTAAAATTCATTTCTAGAAAATTTCGCATGGATAGGTAATCTAGTTTTCTTTGTGATTCGTACATATCAGAGTTCCAATTGCCGGCCAGACCATAGGGGATTCATTACATTAGTCCCTTCAATTTTCCTCAATTTGCCGCCACGAAAGTGATTGAATTTTCCTTGGTTTCTGTTTTTCCTTGGACGCAAATTTGTGCGGTTTCGTTATCGCGGCGAGCTTCGAGGTTAAAATCTCTTCAAATCTGAATGTATATCTTTTCCTGGCTGGGAATTAAGGGTCCTCTTTGAAATAAGTCGTAGTTTTCAAATGAAGTGATTTGACATTCTTGTCCATCTCATGAGAAAAGCTTGATAAGGTTTGATTGTTGACCTAGGCATTTCGATGTTGAGTTTGATAGCTCCATTAACAGTGATTTGAATGATTGTAGTAGACAATAATCACAGTAACTTACATTTCTTCTACTTCTAATCGATCTTCGACTTCAATTTTGCAAGTCACATATAACTGAACCTCGAGTATTTCTGTTGGAATTGAACATGAAATCCCTTATTTGTAATTCCAATCTATCCAAATGAAGCCTTAATCTTTTTTCCTGTTGAAATAACGGGCTTAAATTTCTGTTATTATCTTCCTTGCCTCGAATTTCAACTTTCCGCAGAGGATTTAATTAGAAATTTGAATAATTGATTGGTGAGGTAAATTATGGGTTTTTATTGTAGTGGTTTGGGCAGTTGATGAATTAGAAGGTTATTTGCTAGGGTTTTGACTTGCGGTTGGAAGTACCTGTAGGATTGTTGATAATGGCATGTCGGGGGTTCTGGGAATGCATATTGAAGCTTTTTAACTTCTTATTGACTCTTGTGGGTCTGGCCATGGTGGGTTATGGGATCTACTTGTTTGTGGAGTATGAAAAGTCATCTTCTTCTGGTGATTCGACTGCTATTGCACCCACACCCTCAAGTGGTGATATGATACAGCTTGGTCGGCCGATGCTCATGGCTGTTTCCCTGTCAAGCAGCTTTCTTGATGACCTCCCAAAAGCCTGGTACGGTGGTCTACCCTGAATTTGTTTTTGCCTTTTTGGTTTATATACTCATTTTTGGTGGGAATACCTTCTTTATGTATCACTAGAGTTGGATTTCAGTGTTGTCAGTACCTCACGACACACATACTTATCTTCTTCATTTATGTGTTGAGAATTAAATCAATACAAATCAGCAATAAGTTCTCTCTTATGGTTCTCATATGATGCACAATGATTATGCTTTTCAAAGTATACAAGAATAATCAAGTTTCTTTCCTTTGGAAAATAATCATACTTGAAAGGTTACAGTGTTGACAAGAACAGGGCAATTTTTCTTTCGTTTTTCATGTACCTTCTTAAACATTTGATCTTATAGTGTTAGTTTCCTTATGCTATTTGAAGTTCCTTTTTTGCAATAGAGTGATTTGATTATGGAAATGCTTAGGCAGTTTATCAAATACTTGGTAGTCAATGTTGCTATAGATAACCCTCTCAAATTGCAAGAAGAGAACATATTGTTTCTATAAAAAAAGAGGCTTTGGTCTTGTGTGATGGATGCGTGGGCGTGTCAGGACCATTTGGTCCAAGTGTCGATGATCTGTCTTCTAATCCGACAAGTTGTGCACAGTGGATAAAATCCATGACTGTTCTTTTTTTCCTTACCGACGTGTGTGATGAAAACCCTTCTCAACAAAAGAAAATAATCTATTTAAAGCATAGATTAGGCATATCTTTTGTGTTTCCTTTCTAGGGTTAGGTTATCTCTATTTAAACGTTTTGTTAGCATTGAAACTCTACAATTTAGTAATACCAGTTTAGGGGGTGTTCCACTAAGGGAGTTTTTTAAATAATCTGGCTTTTCACGGTTTTTTATGTGATGTCTTGTGAGAGATTGACATGTCTTGATTTTTGGAAAAAACTGTTATTTGTTAGTGGAACACCACCACTCTTCTCTGAATACTTACATGGTATCAGAGCCCCCTATCTACAACTCCGGAACTCGCATCACTTTAGTCGGTTCACCAGCCTCCCTCTTTTTCTGACGTTGACGTTATCCATCTCTCTCTCGGAATCTCTCTCTCTCTCTCTCTCTCTCTCTCTCTCTCCAGTCCAATCCATCTCAGTCAGACGCGATTTCTTTCATGTCTCTGTCAATCTGACGAACCCAGCCACCAATGACCACCGTTGATTGCTGTTCACCTCTGATGAAGTTTGACGACCACCGGAAACCCCTTCTTAGCAACCGTCGACCCTCTACTGAACACAAAAGATACGCCTAATCTATGCCTTAAATAGAAAGATACAACGAGATATGATTATGGTATTTAAGAGATACACAAAGATACATTCACAGTTGTTTGCAAGAGAAAATGATCACAGCCCTATTCCTGTTTGCATTTTCTTTTGTTGAATTAGAGTATTTTTTGCCACCATCATTTTGGGGCATCAATGGCTGCCATGTGTGGATATCCTGACCATGATGTCTCCACTTCGAGAACCCACTTCTTCTAAGTACAGTAGCTTTGTCAGTTGGTTTTGCTCATACCAATTTTGGTGGAACAACGCTCCTAAAATCTCGGCTACCTTGACATAAAATCGTAGTGGCTAGTGCCATTTTGAGTACAAACACACATGAAACATAGAAAAGAGCAAGTCTCACAAAATCTTATGAGGAAAAACCTCAAAGTTTACACCACGGGATTTATTCTACAGAATCAAGTATTATAATGACTACAAGAATGTTTATAAACTTGAAGACCCCACTCACGTCTCACGTGTTTATTTTCTATAGACATAGTCTAGTCTAAGTAATCGTTTGGGTGTGAGTCAAACATGAGTTAGCTCATGTGGACGAGTTTAGCCTTTTCAGTGAGTTGCCAAAGCGACCTTGTGAGATGTGTTTTGTGCGTCCAAGGTGGCTGCACTTGCTAGTGATGATATCAAGTACTTGAGGACTTGTGCAAATTTTTATTATTTTTGTGGTGGCTTGTGTTTTTTTTTTGGGTCGAAATACATGTAAACATGGTACACTAGACAATTGGTTTAAGGAAAGTTTACAATGCTGCTTAATTTCCTTGTGGCTATGTCTTTGCAGGTTCATATATCTATTTATCGGTGTTGGTGCGGTTCTCTTTGTTATATCTTGCTTTGGTTGTATTGGAGCAGCAACACGGAATGGATGCTGCCTGACTTGTGTATCCTAATTACTCATGCATTCCACGTGTTTTGGAATATGAACCACCATGATTATCGTGTTGCAGTTTCTATGCGGTAGGGGACCTACACGACAAGCAATCTATATGACATGATGACAGTGAATGAAAAATCAGTTATATATGTCATGTTAGTCAAGCATGCATGGGTTAATTTGCTCCACCGGTAGAAGTATTCTTACGGAAACTATGGTTGACAAGTTTTGACTGTTGCTGTCAAAATTGCGCATACAATTCCGTTTCCAGTTTTCTTCTTTTATGTCATACTTTTGTTGATGATTGTGATGGCAATATCTGCTTCTAATTATTTTTTATTTGGGATATTGCAAGGTTGATGAGCCTTTTGTATTGTGGGGTAACTTGAATGTTTACTGGACTTCTAATTTCCTTTCTTTGTTTTTTTGAATTATTTATTTCTTGTCATGATGTATGGATTCCTTAAGCCAATACAGTATGCAGTATTAGTGGTATTGCTGATCTTGGTAGAACTGGCATGTGCAGCTTTCATATTCTTTGACAAAAGCTGGAAAGATGTGAGTTGCACTTTACTAATGGATTTTTGAGTTTTAAGTTGCTTTACTGGTGTATCTAGTTATTTGTATTCTTCATTTTTTGGTTCAGGAAATTCCAACAGATAAAAGTGGAGACTTTGATATGATATATGAGTTTCTGGAAGACAACTGGGAAATTATCAAATGGGTTGCTCTGGGGGTTGTTATTTTGGAGGTAAGCATCAGAAATTCTATTGCTTTTGAGGCTTCATACTTGTTCTTCTTTCTCGACTGTGGGTGGCATACGTGATAAAGTGTGACTATTGACTCATCTTTTGAAGTTTTGCACATCATGCATCCGATTGTTCGCTTCTCATGGACCCAATCCATGCGACGTTTTCCTTCCTCTTTTTTTGTAACCCTCAAACTAGATCAAATATTGTGCTTTATATGCCTGACTGCTTGTTGGTCTACATTGCACACGGTCATACCATCTCAAATCACCTTCTCTTCATATCTTTATGTTGTCCATAACCCTTTACCATCAACTTGTATTTCATGATAACGTGCCTAGCGTGTTGCATCTACCTTAATGAGTTTTTGTTGGTGCTAGAAAGATTTTAATTGCAGTGGTTCAACATTTCTTTGTTCTACTTGGGTATCTTTTGATATTTACAGGCCGATCAAAAAAATCTGTTGACATTTACAGGGGTAGGATTGAGCTTTTAGATACAGTTCCATATTTATAAGTTGCAATGCATTGTTGATTATTTGCTGGTCCAGTAGTGTCGTGGCCTAGCTTCATTGGTTGCCACTTTTTTGTAGCTTACTTTTATTAACGCAACAACCTACAAGGGCAAAGGGGCATTCCCCAGAACAAGCAACACCAACATGGAAGAAGAACAGCAGTAATTAAGTCCTACCCAGAGCCACTACTTCTAAGAACCAAAACAACACCACAACACTAGGCACCTATCCAGCAGATTATCCTCTTCTTGAACTCAAACAAAAGAAGAAGACATTGAGCTAGCCTTACCAAGAAAAGAAGAAAATCAAGAGCTAAACACATTGTGAAAAATCTGCTATTCATTGCATATAACCTGTTCTCATCAGTTCTCCTTATTTGCTTCCAAGAATTGATGAAAGCTTTTATATCGAACTCCACTCTGCAAATGGCCTCTCTCGCTTCAAGCCCAGGACCTTGAAATAATCTTTTGTTTTCTTTCAATTTAGAGATGGCCTCTCTCATTCTGAGTTCTAGCTAAACTGCAAGCTTCCCTCTTCACCCCCACTAAATCAAAATAGACACGGAGAATGAGAAGGGCCTGAAGGGGTTTCGGATGGTGAAATAGCGTAAGACATTTCATTTGGACAATTCCTATTGTCGATGTTCCTTTATTATTTGCAAGTTCTAAGGACGCCATGTAGGCAGCACAGACATTGGATATGCTTTCTTTTAACCATTTAAATCGACTTGGGTGAATGTATTGAAGAGTAGCAGAATAGATGTCATAGTGCACACAATTGAGTTGTTTATGTTCTTTCGTTTTACATTAACCTCTTGTTCTACTCACTTACCCCTGTAATTGCAGGCTGTTCTTTTCTTGTTGGCTCTTATTATAAGGGCTGCAAACAGACCAGCACAGTACGACAGTGATGATGAGTACATAGGTGGCCCCAGCCAACAAATTCGACAACCATTGATCAACAGGCCTCCGGCTCCCGTTACGGGTGTCCCTGTTGCTGGTGCCCTTGATCAGCGCTCAAGCAGAAACGATGCTTGGAGTACACGCATGAGAGAAAAGGTGCAATTTCTCTTCAGTAGACAACTAAGTTAAGAAAAAGGTTGGGAACTTCCATTGGGAGTCCTGCATGTGGTAGTCTTATGCGGCATAAATTGACAGTAGGGCCGTTTGTAAGAATTGCAAAGTCAATTGATTTTGTAAGCTGTTCTAGACTATCCTAGTTTCTAAAACTGGTTTTTATCTGATAACTACACTTTTCCTCCGTCCTGTTTTACTCAGGAATTCTGGAAATCAATTCTGCAAATCCTATATTCGTGGCGGGTTTTTTTTTTTTTGTTGTCAATTCTCAAGAATTTTGTTGCCAACTATGGAAATGCAGTTTTCATCATTGCCTCTGTTCCTTCCTCCTCTTCCATATCTCTGCACATCTCCGTTTCAAATTCATGGTGTGAGTGTGACCACAATCTGTAATTACAGTTCCCCTCTATTTTTTTACTACAAAACCAAACATTTCAATTCTCTGACCTGTGTTAGCCCTAGCCCATTGGGAAACCCGTGGACTCAACTGTATGGTTATCCTTGTAGGACACGGACCAAAGCAACAGTGCATGCTCAAGTTCCACATCTATTTCTGGTGTTTGTTATTTTGAGTTTGCCTATGTAACCTAATGGTTTACTACGTATTAGGCCGTGCTTTAATTTGCAATACAATTTTGCTTTTGATTCTCTCTCGTTTTGCATTCGATCTGTATCTGCATTGCCAAGTTGCATTTTTACCAGCGAGTACCGAATGATCACTCCCGAGGCATCATTATATTTATTTCTGAAGTTGATATCGTATCGTTCAATTGTCAATTTCGTGGATGCTTCTTTTGCTTACACTTCTATCCTTGTCTTTGTTTTCACCTGCATGTGAAAAACAGTACGGGCTTGATACATCTGAGTTTACGTACAATCCCTCCGAATCAAATAGATACCCGCAAGCAGCTGTACAGCCAACAGAGGAGAAGAGTCGTTGCACCATTATGTAATCGCCATCTCCCTCATGTAATCAACATCTCGGTTTTGCAGAAATTTGGAATTGAGTTGGTTTCCGGGAAATGATGTTCGATTGTGTGTGAACTTTGTTGTTAAGAAGATGATCTCTTGGTTTTTGTCAAATTTATCTGTACATCACGAATCTAACGAGCTTTACTCACCGTGTACCCACCCTTTGATTTTATTCTAAAACGGGATTTACCCTTTCATGTATGAATTACCATTTGGTGTTTAAAAGATTGTGCTAGTTATTGAATTAGGTTTTGTACAAGGCATTTGAGACTTTATGTAGTAGCTGGTTGCATGATCTTCTTTTGGTTGATTGGTGGAGCTGGTCTTCTATTAAATGTTATCATGACGTTTGCAATACACAGAATATAATTCGGAGTTATGCGCAATCAAGTAGTATTTTTCTTTCCAGCGGCTTGCCCGTCGATTTCTTGAGCGTTGTAGTTAGCTTTGGCCATCTAGTTGCATGATGTCTACCCTTGCATGCAAAGCTCTCTACCTGAAGTGCTTTAGTCATTTGGTTTGTATCGGTTAGTTTCTGTATGGAAGTCTCGTCAATAGTGGAACTACCGCGACAGTTGCTTACCGACTTTCTGCATGCGCTTTGACATCTGACCACTAGATCATTTTTGGTTTGTATCGGTCAGTTTCTGTATGGAAGTCTCATCAATAGTGGAACTACTGTGACAGCTGTTCACCGACATTTTGCATGCGCTCTGACATTTGAAATTGACATTCTTTTGATTTGGTTGTGTTATTTGTGTTTCTTATATGCACTATGTCTTTTCAGTTGTATATGTTCGAACTCGATAACTTGTACTCCCTCTGTTCCTTAAAAATAGTAGTGTATTCAATTTGGGGCTGTTCTTAAATAAATGTGATATTAAAAAGTTACTGGCAGGTAAAAGTTAGTAATACATTTCTTATTTTGCCCTTAAAAGTAGATTCACTTTGAAAAGTTAGTGGGCAAAGTTTAATGAATGTAAAAGTTGATATGAAAAATGTAATGATGATGTTTTCTTAGGAACCGGGGGCGGTGCTGCGCAACGTGCTGTGCTGCCCATTTCGGCGCTGTGCCGACACCGTTTCGACGATCGGAGACATCCAACCGTGTAGAGCTCGTTGAGTACTACAAATGTACCACAATTCAACTTGATCGAATATCGTCAAGTGCCTCATCGGAACACAAATAAGTTGAAAAAAATTGGAACACATGTCTTGAAACACTGGATGAAAACCATTAAAACCATTTTTTCCAACTTATTTGTGTTCCGATGAGGCACTTAACAATATCCGATGGAGATGATTTTTGATATGCTTATAGTACTCGATGAGCTTTATGCGATGGACGTTTCCGATCGTCAGAACGATGCCGGCGCAACGCCGAAATGGGCCCGCACTGCATGCTGCGCAGCACGGGGCTGCACAACACCCACCCTGTTTCTGTTTTCTTAATAAGTCGGAATTACGAAGCTACAAACTTAAAAAGAAAATGGAAGGAGTATTATTTCTTCTTAGAGTCTTTCTTCGACAAGGACATAGTATAGGAATTAGTCATGGAAATAGGACACAAACTAATTCCTTAATGACAAGAGGACAAATCACCTACACATTCCAAAATTGCCCCCACTAGCCTATGAAAGTGCCTAAACCCCCAAACCCAATGAAAGTGCCTAAACCTAAACTCCAGGGACAGAGTACCTTATGAAAGTGCCTAAGACCTTAAGGTACCTTATGAAAGTGCCTAAACATAAACTATAGGGCACCCTAAAGAGCCTAAAATCCTAGGGTACCCATGAAAGTGCCTAAATCACTAAAACCCTATAATTGGAAAGTGCACCGTAAGTGCCTAAACCCAAAATGCCTAAACCCACTATACCCTACCCCAAAGAGCCTAAACCCCCTAAAATTAAACCCCAAAATTGAACCCACGCCTAAAATTGAAGAGAGATAAATTAATTTTGTCTCACCCATTAATCTTGTCCCACCGAGCCACCACCCACACATGAGAGAAAGAGAGTCAGCCTGACAGCGACACACATGAGAGAGAGAGAGAGAGAGAGGAGAGGGGTGAGAGAGGGTCTGACACGGGTCTAACAACATTAAAGTCAGTCGGGACAGTGATTGGTCATTGTCCGACTTCACCCTTTTGTGCAAAACGGCCTTTGTAAATTTTTTCTATCATTAAAGATATTTTTGTCTAGTGTTGTCCTTGAGCCATCAAAAATTTCCTATCAATATATTGGAGGACTTAAAATAAGTTAAGATGGATTAAACACCCTTTAAAACTTCAAATTTATCCTTTTGGATATTTTTATTAATGAAGTTCTTACGCTCCTCTCCCAAGTTTTTCTGTTATTTTACGAAACGGATAAAAAGTCGGATCCTTTTCATGGAGTATAATATTTGCCGTTTTGTTTACTTACCCCTAAAAAGTGAATGCTTGCGTGTTGAGTTTCTACTTGATCAAGCGAGACAACTGCCCAAATCTTGTGCTATGAAGGAGTATTTTTTTTTAATATAAAGGGACATTGTTCGTTTCAATAATAATAAAAAAATGTACCAAATCTTGACCCTCCAACTTAAATTTCCAATTGTCCTAGTGCTTTTAGACAACATTTACCAACTCCTATTTCCCTCTCTCTCTCTCTCTCTCTCTAATACTATATCTTTCTGCCTACATCTATATGTTATGTATAAACCCTAGTGGCTTTCTATATACACCTCACAGTGGTCCAAGGGCGCATTAGAAAGTGATTGCCAATTCGTTTTTTTTTTTTTCCTTCTTTTGTCGAGTTACGTAACTAAGAGATTGCGAATTCACTGGATTTTTGGAAAAAAATTTAAGTGCCGGGCGATACCATGTGGTGTCTTACGGTGTTACCCGCTAGATGTTAAATAAGCTCTTAGACAGTCCACATATGTTTTGAATGGCGAGATCTGTGACGGGTACCGCCATGTGGCACCCGCTTGGCATTGAAAAACTTCTCTGATTTTGATATCTGGTTGCATTTTGTCCCTCTATTTGGATTAATTTATATAATTACTAAAATGTTGTCATTGTGATCTGACCCATTTATAAGGTTTGTAGAGATTGCTTAACCCTACATGCGCATCAAAAATCAAGTTAATCATACGTTGATACAATCTACATTGTTAAGATACATTTTAAAATTATATTGACTATCCATTTTCATGTACCTAATGATGTGTGGCCAAGAGACTAACGATATCCGATCAATTTGAATTTTATTATGAATGGTTTTACTTAGCTTACACTATGTACTGAACAGTTCGCATGATGATGATGATGAAATTTCGATTGATCACACCAAGACGTCCTACAACCCTATGAGACCCCTTGTCCACTTAATTTTGCTCCAGTATCTGTATATGAGTAAATAGCAAATGTTTTCGGAGAATACTCACCGTAATGATTTAATATAAAGAAACTGATTTTGACACTCCAAATTTTGATAACTACATTTTAATATTTGTCTTTTAGTATTCAAAATACAAATAACACGAATACTATTAAAAGTGGAGTAGCAAGATCAATTTCCTTAATCTAATTAGCATTACTAATTAGATTAATAAATCTTTCATTTATTTATATGTACATTTACTAGCAATTTTATATAGTATTTTTCAATTATAAAATATTTTTATCGAGAGTACTAAATTTTATATAGTCCACATTACTCACCATAATGGCTTAATATAAAGAAACTGATTTTGACATTCTAAATTTTGATAACTACATTTTAATATTTTTCGAGGTTTTAAAAATTGTTTTTGCATAATCCGAACCGTCCAATGTGTTTAAAAGGTCTTTTTAAGGGTCCACGCGGAAAATCATCAAAAAAATACCGGGAAGGACTTGATCCAAGCAGTTTTTCACAAAAATTGTACATATAAAGTTTTATGAAAAACTGCTTGGATCAAGCCCTTCCCGGTATTTTTTTTTATGATTTCCCACATGGACCCTTAAAAACATCTTTTAAACACATTGGACGGTTCGGATCGTGAAAATTTGACCCGGAACTATGAGTCCCGGACCAAGGATCCCGAACTAGATAAGGACTGTATATATATATAGGAGAATGATCTCCTAAGGGCTCCCTTAGCCAAATTCCGTGCGGACCTCACCATTCCGGATCAAATTTTGACGATCCGAACCGCTCAATGTTTTTAAAATGCATTTTTAAGGGTCCACGCGGAAAATCTTTAAAAAAAAATACCCGGAAGGGCTTGATCCACACAGTTTAGAAAATTCAATTAGTATTTTGTCCTTGTTTATCTGCGTTTGAGCATCCTGTCTCTGGCCACCCAAGCTTGAAGCCCTGTTAGATGTGTAAGTCCTAAGAGTGAGGCAGTCGTGAGGATAGGGTCACCAATTGGGTATGAGTGTATACAGGCTAGGTCTCAAAAAAGATAACTCCGGGAAAAAATATTAAGAGAAATTTTTAAGTGAAAAAGATAATGAATAGATTATTTAGGTGCAGCTCTTCAGCTAGCTCAATGGCTTCGATGTCGTCCATACCAGACATAGTAAACGAAGAAGAACATGAATATCAAGATTGTACTACAGACTTAGGAAATTGGAATATACCAAAATTCCCAGTAAAAGAAATTTATAAAACTAGTTTTTTAGAAAATACTTTTAAAACTGATCAAGTAGCAAAAACTGTAGAACAAGTATATGCAATTACAAAACAACAAGAAAGATGTGCTCTTTTAAGTAAAGAATCAGTTAAAAAACATCTAGAAAGAGGTTATAACTTTATTCATGTAGGCTTAGTACAAGTTGCAGTTAAACCCCTAACACGAAGAGGACTAAATTCCTCAATCTTGTTAGCTTTACGAGATAGTAGATTCACAGTATATAGTGATAGTTTATTAGGATTAATGGAATCTAGTCTACACAATGGTCCAGTATATTTTAATTGTTTTCCTGATTTACCACTTAGTTTAAGAGATAAAAATATTTTAAAAACATTAACTTTAAATATTCAAACTGCTGGAGCAATTACCAATATGCTCGAAGGAAGTCACTCAATTGCTTTAGTTTATCGTGTTTATTACAAATGCATGAAAACTAATTTAAATATTCACGCCTTAGTCAAAAGTCCAAAAGACAAAACTGTACTTATACAAAGTAGCACTGCTGATGCTAATGTCCAAGTACCAAAAACAATTCAATGGAATGATATCCAGTTACCAGCCAGTTGGCTTAGTGAAAATGAAAGTTTTCCACAAAGAATACAAAATGATACGGTAGATTTAGATTATATCCAACAATACTTAGATGGCACAGTTAGAATTAGTTTTGATCAACAACGAGTTAACACTCCCCTTAAAATTAGAGAACTTAGTAGGTCAGAAAGTTCAACCAGTATACCTAGGCAAGATAGAAATTTGCTAGATTCAAAAGTTAGATTAAAAGGAATAGAAACAACTTCACAGGTTAGTAAACCATGTTACTCAACACAGTCAAAATTTGAGGATGAAGAAACATCCCAAGGATCACCAACCCAAACTGATTTCGAGGAAATAACCCCTCATCCTATAGATAAAAGTTTATTAACTATACATAGAGATTTTACCATAAATGTAGAAAAGTTATTTCGAGAATTTAAATCAAGAAATAATGCAGTAAAAAGAAAAGAATTCCGTAATAAATATAATCCTAGTCAAACATCTGAAATAGTAGAAAATTGGAGACAATTCATGAACGATACAAGAACAGAAATTCAATTTTTTGATTATTTAGAAAATTATTATAAGAAAGTTAACACTATAACAAAAATTAAATGGAGAACATCAGACAATAATATGATTTCTGCTAGTCACCCTCCTTTAGATTCAATTCTTATTGATTACAAAGGATCGTCTATTACAGCATCCCCATTTAAGTTACCAAGTGGAGAAGCTGAATTTAAAAAAATAATGGAACAAAATAATTATACTAATCAATGTCTTAAAACTATAAGTAAACAATTAGATAAAATAGAAACTAAAATTGATGATGGGTCTCTTAGCAGTACTCCCTCTTCTAGTAAAACCATAGAAAAACCCCTTATACGTCTTCCTGAAAAAAGAATTAAGGCAATCAACACCACAAAAAATCAGAACCAAAGTATTGAACAAATTGAAGAATTGCTAGCTAAGTTAACCCTTAAAAAGGAATCGGAATCAACATCTTCCCAACTAATAAAATTTAAACAAGAATCTCAAGTAACAACAATTACAAAAGGAAAAAATCATAGCACAGATTCTAGTAGTCAAGATACTAATACATCATCTGATGAAGAAATCACACAATTAGAAAGACAATTCTCAACCCAAGAAATTAATCGTATCTATAATCCTAAAACAAGTAAGCCAAACCCTGCAAGTCTTACAAAAAATTGGTACTCCCGTCCAACTCCCCCTGATCTTCAATATGAAAAACAAAATTTAGATAATCAATTTTCTGTTTCTTCAAATAAATTATACGAATGGAATATTGATGGTTTAAGTGAACACCAAATATTAGAAAAATTAAATCATATGACAATGGTTGCTAATAGTTATCTAAGTAATTTTGATTATACTCAACTAGAAATTGTAGACTTATTAACAGAAGGTTTCACCGAAATGTTAAAATCTTGGTGGGATAAATACCTCACTAATGAATCACGTGAAGAAATTCAAATTCTATTCAAATGGATGAAAATGGTTTCCCAATATTTAATGAAGAAATTGGTATGGGAGAACCTGATGGAATAAATACTTTAATATATACCATAATTAAACATTTTGTTGGTACACCTAGTAATATTACCTCTAGAATACATGATCAACTAAGTAACTTACACTGTCCAACACTAAGTGATTTTAGATGGTATAAAGATGTTTTCACATCTAGAGTAATGCTCCGTGATGATTGTACTAAATCATTTTGGAAAGAAAAATTCATTAACGGACTCCCAAATTTATTTGCTCACAAAATTAGGGACGTTCTTAGTCAACCAACAGGAGTAATTGAATATGATAAGTTAACTTATGGAGATATAATTAGTACTATTCAAAAAGAAGGACTAAGAATGTGCATAGATATGAAAATTAGTAAACAAGCCCAAAAAGATAGAAATAAAGCTAAATATGAATTAGGAAATTTTTGCGAACAATATGGTCTACCTCCAGTAGCACCATCTAGGAGAAAGCACAAACAGATTAAGGATTTTAATAGAAATAACAAGTATCCTAAAAAAGGTTAAAAACAATTGTCCAATGATAAATATTATGAAAAGCCAAAGTACCAACATAGTAAAAAACAAATTACAAAAAAATACGACAAAAGTAATATTACGTGTCACAACTGTGGCAAAAAGGGTCATTATAAAAATGAATGTAAAGTTAAAGAAAAAATCAATCAATTAAAAATATCTGATTGTGATAAAAAACACATACTTTGAAATTTTTAGAATAGAAAATTTGAGTAACTCTGATAGTAATTCAGAAGAAGAGAAAATTAGTACTTCTTCGGATTATCATTCTTTTAGTGACAATTCAAGTGAAAATCAAATAGGAATAGGATGTACTAATAATTGTTGTAAAAGAATTAATGTACTCACTAAAGAAATACCAGAAGAAGATTTATTAATTGATTTAATTGGTAAAATAGAGGATTCTGAGTTAAAACAACAATATGTTAAGAAACTCAAACAACTTTTAGTACAACAAAGTAAAAAACCCCAATATACCAAACCAATAGTAAGCCTTAATGCTACTATAGATAGATTTAGTAGAAAACAAAAAGAAGTTACTTTACTAGATTTACAATATGAAATAAACCAAATTAAACAAGACATTAACAAGATGAAAGAAAATGGTAAAAAATTAAAAGATAGTATAGCAGTATTACAGCTAAAACAAAGTTTTGACAATTTTGAAGAAGAAATACATAATCAGTCATCTGACGAATCCCCAGAACTAAATAATAAACTTTTATACAAAAATGAGTCAAATAGTGATCATGAAGAAAATGAGCACCAGGAAAATAATTTAGAAAATAATAGATTAAATATAATAAATCAAATAAACATCCAAAAATGGCATGCTAAAGTCAAGTTAATAATTAATGATTTTGAGATTGAAGTCACTGCCCTTATTGATACTGGAGCAGATTTAAACTACATCCAAGAAAGTTTAATACCCGCTAGATATTATCAGAAAACAATCGAACAATTAAGTTCGGCAAATGGTAGTAGAATGCGTATTAAGTATAAATTACCCAAAGTCCAGGTTTGTCAAGATAAAGTTTGTTTTAAAACATCATTTGTCCTAGTACAAAATTTAACTGATAAAGTAATTTTAGGAGTACCTTTCATTTGTTTACTTTATCCTTTTACCACCAATAATGAAGGAATCACCACTAAACCTTTTGGTCAAAAAGTAATTTTTAAATTTTTAGCAAAACCTGAACAAGAAGAATTAAGAAAGTTAAAAAATTACTCTGTTTCCCCGAGTAAAAATATTTACCCTACTAATATTCTGCTTGATTGTTTTACAGATGGCTTCAAACCAGCATAAAATGACTTTCGGATGGATCACTCTACCAGTGATTCTTGATGGAACAAGTTCCAAATTTAGAAAGTTAAGTTATTTAGACAGCATTGATGAAACCCAACAATGTCTCTTAGACAACATCTGGAGTACACGTGGGGATAATCAAAAGTTTTTAAGAAGCTTAAATAGTTTAAGTATTTACTTTCATGAGCAAAACATTAAGCAGACTAGAGAAATTATTCCCTCTAGATCTTCAGGTGGAGTTTCTTTAAACCCATCTCTAGCAAGCAGTTCAAATACTAACTCATCTTGCGAGCATTGCAAACCAATGCCTCCAAGGAATATTTTAGATGACAGGTGTCAACAAATCAAGGATGAAGTTGCTATCTTGCGCCAGCAACAATTGAAAGCAACAAAACAAGAACATCAGTTACAAGTTTTTCTAGCCGCTCTTGTCCCACTAAAAAAACAGTCATCCCCACTGGATGATGGTGAAAGCGTGAGTGTGTCTTTCCAAAAGAAAGCAAGTAAAATTTTAGCTTTACCCAAGACTTTATCCCTTATTCCTGAGTCAATTCCCCCTGAAATAGTCTTTGATATTCAACATTTGGCTAGACAAAAAGGTCACTACTTTCAAGAATTCCTGTTTGAAAGCTTAGTCAATCTTGCTAGTCAAACAATTCCTGGTTTATCAATCACTTGGGATACCCTCTACTACAAAGATCAAGATCGAATAGAGTGTCCAAAAATTGATCCCCTTTGCAAAGAAATACCATTAGAGCGTATGGATTGCAAGTGTAATTTAATCTTTAGTATCCCCAAAGCCTGCATTGATCTTACAAATTTCCAAGACCTTTCTTTAACCTATAAAGGAGAGGAAGTTCAAATTACCCCAATGACCTTGCTAGACCAAGGATTCCTTAGACAATTAATTATTACTTCCCCTGAGCAAACTGACAAAGTCACTAGGAAAATGGCAGTATGAATCAACAATATCTTCGCCAAGTATGGAGCATTGAGATGTCAAGTTTCAATAAGAAGTAAAATGTCTGAATGGACAAATTTTGGGAGCATAGTACCAGCACAACATGTCATGAACATCTCCGCAAATTGGCCATTCAACACTTTCCATGACCCAATTGTGTTAATAGGACATGAATTTCCTACTTGGATATGTCCTCAGTCAATCAGAAGGCAAATCAGACATCACCTTGCCTACTCAGTAGCAAGTCACCTTGGAGATGTTGATGAGCCCCTCTTTGGAAGCATTCCTAAATTAATTTGTGAAGACCCAATTCAGAAAATTAGGTCCATTGATTTTATTCAGGAAGTCCCATTTATTTTTCATACCAGATACAAAAGGTTAGTGGAATACTATCATAGTTGGATAGATATCCATGAATTATCAGATCAAGAAGATTTTGCACAAGATGATGGGCAAGAATTTTGGCACAATTTGTCAGAAGAAGAAATGCACAACATCAGCAACATGATGGAGTTTTGAAGTATAAAGCTTTGAAGTCAGAAAAGTTATTTGAAGAATAGTTTTAGTCACGAGAAATCATCAGCAAGTCAGATACCAAATTTTGAAGAATCACCGAAAGTAGTTTTGGCTTTTAGTCAAGAAGCATCTGCTTTTCAGTCACTACCCAGTCACCTCTCCACCGAAAGTGAAGACAACAACAAAATTCAGTCATGTCTCAACCGAAAGCTGGAGAAAAGTTACCACTTTAAGTCAAAAGTAAAATAATTATAGTCCTTATGGCTGAGTCATCCCGCACTTGTAAAAATAATTGTATCAGGACCTTTGGTTATAAAAGGATCCTCTTAGTTTGTAATAGGCAGAGTTAGTTTGAGTCTGTTTTTCCCTTTCTCAATTCTCTCAATTTCCCACTGATAGCTCCCTCTGAGCATAGTCATTTCATTCCACCACTTGTAATCATGTATTCCATTTGAAGTTCTGAATCAAAGTCATCAATTCAAGTCACCGAATTCCCAGTAAGAAACTATCTTCATTTACTTGTCAATTTTCAGCACTATTCACATACTATTTGAGTACTATTTAGCACTATTCATCACTATTCACGTCACTATTCATCACTATTCACGTCACTATTCACGACACTATTCACGCTACTATTCATTACTATTCACATCGCTTTCATTCTTTTCCTTTTAGACTTTCGTTACGTAAATTTCATTCCTTTTGTTCAACTGTCTGTCTGTCTGCTCTGGCATGCTCTTCTACTGTGTCTGTGCTTCCGCTATGTATTTTCCCTTCCGGGTATTTTTTTTTGAAGATTTTCCGCGTGGACCTTGGAAAATGCATTTTAAAAACATTGAGCGGTTCGGATCGTCAAAATTTGATCCGGAAAGTTGAAAAAGGGCTTGGTCCGCACGGAATTTTGGCTAAGGGAGCCCTTAGGAGATCGGCTTCCTATATATATATATATATATAGTAACTATCTAGTCCGGGAGTCCTTTTCCCGATATTTTTTGAAAATCACAGCCGTCCAATGTGTTCAAAAGGTGTTTTCAAGGGTCCACGCAAAATCTTCAAAAAAAAAAAAATAGGAAGGGCTTGATCCAAGCAGCTTTTTTAAAAGCACTGCTTGGATCAAGCCCTTCCCGGTAATTTTTTTTGAAGATTTTCGCACGGACCCTTGAAAACACCTTTTGAACACATTGGACGGCTCGGATTTCCCAAAAACAATTTTTAAAAGCATCAAAACATCGAAAAACCCTCAATCCGGGATCCTTGATAGGATCCGTTACGTATATATATATTAAAATTACAGAAACATGTGAATATTGTCCCCTCTACATAAATATATTGAAATTCAAAAATCTTTAACTGCCCAATGAGACGAAACCCTGGACACCCTTATCAGTTAAAAATTTAAAAAAAAGAAAGAGAAATTTGAAGGAGAATTTCTATTTTCAAAGTATATAATCGTCAACATGTCAAAATCTACAAAAAAATTGGTCTAAAGGACAAATTTGGGGCTTTAAATAGTGTTTAGTCTAGCTTAACTTATTTTAATGCTTCCAATACATTGATAGGAAATTTTTGAGAGCTCAAGGACAATACTAGACAAAAATAACCTTAATGAAACCCACACTCACGCGCACCATGTGGACGAATTTTCAAACCGAAAGCTACAGCATTGAAAGCGACATTACTGTGACGGAAAACTTTTCAAGCCGAAAACTTTGAATTTTCAAACCGAAAGCTACAACATTGAATTTTCAAACCGAAAACTTTTCTTTCATGCCCGACATGTGGTCCCATTTTCCCGTCACTCTCTCTCTCACTCTCTCTCACTCTCTCTCTCTTTCTCTCTCATACGTGGGTTTTGGGTGGGGTGGGACAAAATTAATTTCTCTCTCTTCAATTTTGGGGGTGGGTTCAATTTTTGGGGATTTAGGCTCTTTGGAGTAGGGTATAGTGGGTTTAGGCATTTTGGGTTTAGGCACTAAGGGTGCACTTTCTATTATAGGGTTTTAGCTGTTTAGGCACTTTCATAGGGTACCCTAGGGTTTTAGACACTTTCATAGGGTACCCTAGGGTTTTAGGCACTTTCATAGGGTACCCTGGGGTTTAGGTTTAGACACTTTCATTAGGTTTTGGGGTTTAGGCACTTTCATGGCTAGTTGATGTCCTTATTGAAATAAAGACTTTTTACTTTTTTCCAAAAAAACCAAAAAAATGGAATTGGCCTTAAATAAAGGACCCCAAGGCTTAATTGGTCCTTGAAATAAAGGAAATTGTTGAAAAGTAGAAAAGGGCGGGAGAATATCAAAATAAAGCCCATTCCCAAGTTGGAGAGAGAGAGAGAGAGAGAGAGAGAGAGAGAGAGAGAGAGAGAGAGATATCTAGAGGAGCGAGAAACAGAGACGCTCAATCACACAAACCAATCGGGGCATGGTACGAAAATCCGGATGTATGAATATATGTCTCATTTTCCTATCAGTCGTGTAATGTCGCTCTTAAATATGGACCTTTAGAATGATAGATAAATCTAATCAGATAGATTAAAACCACCCACAAAAATTATTGCCATAAAATGTGATAAGCGTAGCAATATGTCGTAGTAAGTGTAGTCATATATCGTCGTAAACGTACCTAACCAGAGATATCGTGATAAGTTAACTCAGTTTTTATGCTAAAGTAAACCTGTAGTATTTTTTTGTGGGAAAAACACAAAACCATCTCGATTTTAGCAAATCTACCTTACGTTTTGTACGCAATTTTGATTTAACGACTTAGATTTACGTATTCTAATCTAAGAGGAACTCTCTAGTCCGGGATACACAAAGTCCGGGATACACCTTCCCGGTTTTTTTTAATGATCCGAACCATCCAATGTATTTAAAACGTGTTTTTAAGGGTCCCTGCGAGAAATCGTCGAAAAAATATATCGGAAAGGGTTTGATCCGAGCATTTTTTCATAAAACTAAAAATGTACAATTTTTGTGGAAAACTACTCTGATCAAGCCCTTCCCGGTATTTTTTTTTTTGACGATTTTTCGTGGGGACTCTTAAAAACACTTTTTAAACACATTGGACAGTTCGGATCATGCAAAAACACATTTTAAAAGCTTCAAAACACCCAAAAACCTCCAGTCCAGGATACCGGACTGCAAAGTAGCCGTCTAATCTAATTGTCTATATTTAGTGAGGCAGCATACCTGCAAACCACTCGGGCATGGTAGAAAAATCCCTCAAATTGCTTGCACACAGGCCCCCAGAAAAGGGACGTCGCCAAATTCGTCGCCATCGGAATGAGAAAGTCGATCAGTGGATGTCACTTTCCTCAAATTGTTTGACCCCATTTCTCTCTTATCTGTTATGTATAAACCCTAGTGGCTTTCTATATACACCTGTGGTCCAAGGGCGCATTAGAAAGTGATTGCCAATTCGGTTTTTTTTTTTCTTTCCCTTCTTTTGTCGAGTTACGTAACTAAGAGATTGCGAATTCACTGGATTTTTGGAAAAAAATTTAAGTGTCGGGCGGTACCATGTGGTGTCTTACGTGTTACCCGCCAGATGTTAAATAAACTCTTAGACAGTCCACATATGTTTTGAATGGCCGAGATGTGTGACGGGTACCGCCACGTGGCACCTGCTTGGCATTGAAAAACTTCTCGGATTTTGATATCTGGTTGCATTTTGTCCCACTATTTGGATTAATTTAGATAATTACTAAAATGTTGTCATCGTGATCTGACCCATTTATAAGGTTTGTAGAGATTGCTTAACCCTACATGCGCATCAAAAATCAAGTTAATCATACGTTGATACAATCTACATTGTTAAGATACATTTTAAAATTATATTGACCATCCATTTTCATGTACCTAATGATGTGTGGCCAAGAGACTAACGATATCCGATCAATTTGAATTTTATTATGAATGGTTTTACTTAGCTTACACTATGTACTGAACAGTTCGCATGATGATGATGATGGAATTTCGATTGATCACACCAAGACGTCCTACAACCCTATGAGACCCCTTGTCCACTTAATTTTGCTCCAGTATCTGTATATGTGTAAATAGCAAATGTTTTCGGAGAATACTCACCGTAATGACTTAATATAAAGAAACTGATTTTGACGCTCTAAATTTTGATAACTACATTTTAATATTTGTCTTTTAGTATTCAAAATACAAATAACACGAATATTATTAAAAGTAGAGTAGCAAGATCAATTTCCTTAATCTAATTAGCATTACTAATTAGATTAATAAATCTTTCCTTTATTTATATGTACATTTACTAGCAATTTTATATAGTATTTTTCAATTATAAAATATTTTTATCGAGAGTACTCAATTTTATATAGTCCACATTACTCACCGTAATGGCTTAATATAAAGAAACTGATTTTGACATTCTAAATTTTGATAACTACATTTTAATATTTGTCTTTTAGTATTCAAAATACATATAACACGAATACTATTAAAAGTGGAGTAGCAAGATCAATTTCCTTAATCTAATTAGCATTACTAGTTAGATTAATAAATCTTTCCTTTATTTATATGTACATTTACTAGCAATTTACTTATAGTATTTTTCAATTATAAAATATTTTTATCGAGAGTACTCAATTTTATATAATCCACATTACTTAATTTTCTCTTTGTAATTGTATATGCCCAATTAATCTTTTAGAGGTTGAATCTTCTAAAGTACTCCCTCCATTCCATATTTTTCTTGTCCACTTTATTATTCATGACACCTCAAAAAATAATTTATATTTTCATATGTATAATGTTATATATATTTTAATATGGATTTCGTTTGATAGTTCTTGATGAGTTTTATTAAATAAAGTTTTTAAAATTGTAAAAAATATTATAAATTGAAAGATAATAAAGAATTGAAAAATAGCACGCATTCACATAAATGAACAAAAAATTCGGAACGTAGGGAGTAAATTGTACTCTTCCTAAAATGGGGAAATCGATCCATCACCATTTTTATAGAACACTTTATGAATTATTCCCTTTGGGACCCAGTGCATATATGATTGCGAACACCGAAAATTATTATTTTTTCCCTTCTCTATTGTTAGTATTTTTTTCTTTCCCCCTCCCTTTTTGCCTTTTTGGGGTACTTTTTTCTTTTTATGAAGCTTTTAATAGATTTGATTCTACAATACATTCACTATTTCATTCCGGTCCTCACTTGGCTTGCTTGTACTAATGAAGATCTGAAAATGATCTGCAATTGAGTTCTTGAACTAGATTCTAGGGTTTGACGAAAGAAGAGAAGAAAGAAGAAGAGAGAGAAAATGTAAAACTGTACTTTGTTTTTCTGTTTTTCTTGATCTCAGGATTACAACTGTATGAAGTCTTATATACAACCATAACTACCTTACCAAGGTTAAAAACAGACCATTAACCGACATTAACTAACTAACCATGATTAGCAGAAAAGTAAAGAATACAAAACACAAGCTACTAAGCTAATGAGCTTTACTAATATGTACAACTCCAAGGAGGGTGCATGCCTGAGGGGACTACTACGCTCATCGCGCCATTGCATTACCATTTGAGCTTCATTACTTACCATGCTCATAGCGTCCAGGGACGGAGTTAGGAATTTTTTACTACGCAGGGGCGAATTTTTTTATCCAAAATACTTTACAGGAGTGCTGCTATATACTCCCTCTGTCCCTTTTTAAGTGATCCACTTGGGAAACGTGTATTTTTGCGGACGTTTAAAAATGTACTTTCGCATATTGTTTAAAAAATTTTTTTGGACCAAATTAAAGTACTCAATGAGCACTTTAATTTGGTATAAAACAAATTAAAAAGTTATATAGAGAAATATGTTTTTTAGGGGTTTGAAATTGCACGTATTCCCGTATGGATCACTTAAAAAGGGACGGAGGGAGTAATTCATAGGAAAATTTCATTTTTCTATATAATACTGGAGGGTTTTTTTTTTTTTTGCAGGGGCAACCGCCTCTACTGGTCCCCCTCTGGCTCCATCCCTGATCGCGCCCTTGCATTACCATCTGAGCTTCATTACTTACCTCTCTTGGATTGTGTTCTTTTGAAAATGTAATATAGATTGCATTTGTGTTCATTTTGGGGTCTGTATCTCATCTTCCTTGATTGACAGTACACTATTTACAAATCGTACTTTGTGTTTTGCTTGCAATATGAGTTATGTGAGTCTGTGATATTTTAGCTTCAAAACCTTATGTTTTGTAGGTGGTGGTAGCAGCGGCGAAGGGAGTTCATGACCAGTATGGGCCCCAGAGGCGGCTCTAAGAAGAGCCGAGGGTGGTCACTCGAACACCCTGAAAAAAATATTTTTTTTAGAAATACATGTAAAAATTTATTTATTTATTAATTTTTGTCATTTTGAACACCCTAACCAAAATATTTGAACACTCTACCCAAAATGTTTGAACACATTATCCAAAAATTTTGAACACCCAATCCTAATGACGGAATTCACCATGCACTGTTTGATACTCCATTAGAGAGTAGTATAAATTGGATATTCGATAATTTGGGTGTTTCTTTGTCTCAACACATTTAGCTCAAAGAGATAAGAACACTTTTAACTATCTCTCTTTAATCTATTTATACTTATTCCAAATGATTACTCATTACATTATAAAATATAGATCAATAATTTAATATATGCACGCTATCGTTTTTTGTGAAACACTTTAATATATATGCACAGAGGGTATATAGACATAATAGATTTGGATTATTACATAGGTCATTCATAAGTTTGATTTGTTTTTAATTTTTGTTTGGTAGTTGGAACCATGGACAAGTTTGTGATAAGAAAATCTAGAATGGTGCAAGAGTCATTTCCTATTGAAACTTTTTTGATGATAGCAACCCCTAAAACTTGTCGAAGAGAAGCCGTATTGACTTGGAATTGTTATTTTTTCGGTAGCATTGTTGTACTTGTAGAATTTTTATTTATATTTATTTATGTACAGTTATGATTTCTAGAGGACATTGGCTTTGCCCAGTTTATGTGTGTGGCAAGGCGTAAATAGACCTTGGGATTAGTGGCAACAATGTTTTGATTTAACAAACAAACAAAAAAAAGTCGGACGCACGAACATCATTTTGCCATCTTTTTTAAATTTCTTGCACGAAGGTGTTAAATGTGTTATGCTCTCACAACTATCATGTCTGACCACACAGTCTTTGCAATAATAATATCCAATACAGTACTCATAAATTGAATGGTTTGGATTAACCGTTGTAAGCCCACAAAAGATCCACGAAGGCCCAAAATTGGATGGGACTGGATGGATCAGGACTAGAGAGTAGTCTTTCCCTGTCGAATGACACCATTTTCTCATACCTTTCCTTATGTGTGTGAAATACAGTTTAGAAAGATCAATCCCTAGTCTATTCTCTCTCTGTCAGTAAATGCAAGTGGAAGAGGGTGGGATGAAAATAGCCAAACGGGTCATGGCCCAACTCAAGTCTTCGTCTTTTCACGACAAAATTTGCTCAATTTAGATTCCTTCCCCTTTACACATGAATGCGCGCAGGATAGTCCGGACCACCCAGTTATATAAAAAATGGTTTCTAGAGGACTGTAGTAAAATTTCTGAATACCCTCAAGAGAATTCGTGGAGCTGCCACTAGTGCAAAAGACTCGTGGATCAAAAAAAAAAAATTAGTACAAAGGACACGCCGGTCCTTCCGGGGTAACATCTTGAGCAATCAACCTTAACTTTCAAAGAAAAAAAGGTCAGGACCACAATACAGGACACCAAAAGCCAAGTCTATGGTCTCTGTCTTCAAGTTAAAACTTCTCTTCTCCTCCATCCACGTCATATTTAGTATCCACAAGTACTTGAAAGGTATAGATGTATGTAAAATAAACTTCCTACTGCAAATTCAAATCTAGCACTAATACAAGTTGAAAAATTCTATTCTTCCCAACTGCCGTGTAGTATGAGTTTGTGGCAACAATGTTTTGATTTAACCAAAGAAAAAAAAAATGGACGCACGAACATCATTTTTGCCATCCTTTTTAAATTTCTTGCACGAAGGTGTTAAATGTGTTATGCTCTCACAGCTATCGTGTCTGACCACACAGTTTTTGCAATAATAATATCCAATGCAGGATTCATAAATTGAATGATTTGGATTAACCGTTGTAAGCCTACAAAAGATCCACGAAGGCCTAAAATTGGATGAGACTAGATGCATCAGGACTAGAGAGTAGCCTTTCCCTGTCGAATGACCACCATTTTCTCATACCTTTCCTTATGTGTGTGAAATACGATTTAGAAAAATCAATCCCTAGTCTATTCTCTCTCTGTCAGTAAATGCAAGTGGAAGAGGGTGGGAAGGAAACAACCAAACATGTCATGGCTCAACTCAAGTCTTCGTCTTTTCACAACAAAATTGCTCAATTTAGATTCCTTCCCCTTTACACATGAGTGCTCGCAGGATAGTCCGGACCACCCAGTTATATAAAAAATTATTTCTAGAGGACCGTAGTAGAATTTCTGAACACCCTCAAGAGAATTCCTGGAGCCGCCACTGATGGGCCCGTTGAATTTTTGTAGTAACTTTTTTTAAGAGTTGCAAGTAATATCGTTGGTAGCAACTTCGTAAATGGAAAATAATTGTGTGATTTTAGGATAGCGTTAGTGTCTTAACACCCGTCTTCATCACATATTCATGTGACGCTCAGTTCTGAATGTATGATTTTCACCTAAATATGTGATGAAGAAAGATGGTAGGGCACCACGTTAATAGTGCTCCACTACCACTAAATAATTACTAGTACTCATGACCAAACTTTCTTTCACTCAACTTTAACCTCCAAATTATCACGTTTTACATAATTATGATTACTATCTCGTCTCAAAATGGAAGTGAAGTTAGACTCTTTTCACATTTTCCCTCCTTTCTCTAAAACTTACTCTTCTTAAGTTTATTATCAACTTGTAAATGAAAATTCACTTATTTTACACATGAAAATGATTATGGAAAGTGTAAATTTGTTTGAAACGTACGAATTTTTTCTTCATAGCTACTTTAAAATCATCTGGAAGTAAAACACATTTTTTAAACAAGAATCTTGAAAAAATCGTACAAACAAAAATTAATTATGTGTTTTAGATTCCTAAAAAGAAAATAAATTATTGCGGGTTTTTTTTTTTTTTTTTAAAAGAATGCGTTAGATTGTGCCTACTTCCATAAAGGTTTCTTGGCTATGCCAGTGGGTAGTAGGATTTTAGCTCCCTATTGTGGGTGATAAAATATATTTGTAGGCGTTTTTTACTTTATGAATTGAAATTTCCTATGTTGAAAAAATAAAAAGATCTCGATTTATAAATCTTAAATGGTGAAAGGTGAAATCGAGTTGAGGGAGTTTTCTCCCATTCTTATGCCAGGGGCTCTGTTGTCCTTCAGGGACCGCATGCTCTGCCAATCTTATAGTGCACATTTAGACCGTCCGTCTTGATAATCAATTATCTGATCTCTTCATTGGAATAGTTTATTTTCAAATTCGAACCATTCAAAACATTTTGGACAGTTCAAATTGGAGGTTGGCAAGGCCTGTCCATCCTTCCTGAACATCAGAGTCCCCCATTTCCCTTTGTATTTTATTTTGTTAAAAGTAGCAAAATTTTATACTGCATACTCTCTCTATATATATTAAAGTTGGCTACACGACGTGGAGTAGCCAACTCACACACGTCTCACAAAAAGTATTGACATACAAAATTTGGTTCATGGTGCATGGAAGTGAACAAAAAGGTGATAAACTCCAAACGGATGTTGTGGCTCTTTTTTATGATGAGTTGGAGGGAGTTATTGAACAATTACTTTTTCATTATCTTAAAAGTTTAATGACCTTAAAGTAGCTATGTTGTTTTCACGAAATGCCACTTTACAAATCAAATAAAACCATAACTCAAAACCACTTTTAGAAAAGAAGAAAATTGTTTTTTAGTTATTGGTAGTTAAAATTTAATTTGTAAAGAAATAATGATTTTTTAAAAATAATTAGGTGTCCAAAATGTTCCGAAACAAGGGTGGACCGAAGGCGGGTGAATCAGAGCGACCGCCGGCCTAGCCACTGTTTTTTTTTTTTCTTCCTATAATTCTAGTGTTTTTTTTTTTTTTTGGTAAAATTTAATTTGAAGCTACATAGGTTCTCCCGCCCAACATCTTCTTCTAAAATCTAACATGCACCCGCAGGGGCATCTTTACATTGAGAGATCAATGGTCAACTGACCAACCTTTGAAGAGTTTTTCCTTTATAATACATGTAACAAATTTGGTTTAATCATTTTTTTAACACCTATTGTTATTAGTCTTGAACACCCAATTCAATTATGGACGTTGAACACCTCACCCAAAAATAATTGACATTTGACACATAGTCCACAACCTAATTACGCGATGGCAGCTACACCCCCAAGAATAGATGTGCACTTGAACACCCTTATTTTCATCAAGATGTAGTAATACGACTCCAAATTAATGTTAATTATTATTCGAACACCAAACCCAATACACTATGAACTCTATACAATGTTTCGCTCTGACTTTAATTGGGGCCCCCGCAAGTAGGCAGTGGGATGGGTAACTCAGAAGTGCGCGTAAACTGCCCCAAAAACCATAGTTAAAAAAAAATGTTAGTAAAATTATGTCAGAAAATACTTTTCACTCTACATGCAAAACAAAAGTTGGTAAAATAATTCAAACTCTTTCCATGAAAAATAAAAAGAAAATACAACATTAATATCTAGTAACTTCTAAAAAAAACATTTTTCCTATAAAACAGAATTTTTAAGGTCTTTTTGGCTGACAGAAGTAATTTTTGAACATCCAAAAACAAAATCTTGGAGCCGCCACTGTGCACCCGATCATCCAATTTCTATGCATAATGTTTGTACATTATAAAGGAGTATCGAACACAGATTAGATCCTTTCTTTTACATAGTGATGAAAACCTAGATTCTGCATTTTTCTTCTCATATAGACATGGATCATCAATTACTATTGTGTGTGTGTGTATTTTTGTGGAAATCAATATTGTGTGTTTATATTATATATGGTAAGCCTTTTGATTACTGTCTACGAAATCATGGATTATCAACTATCAAGTAAACCTAGTTAAGCGATGGTTTCCTTGGGTCCATCTAAAGATAATGTGATTCTACGTACCTTTATATATAGTTTTTCTTCTCTTATTTTCTGCCTCATATTCTTTTTTCTCTTTTGATGGCATACTGAAAGGC
This sequence comes from Vaccinium myrtillus, assembly GCA_016920895.1. Classification (NCBI taxonomy): domain Eukaryota; kingdom Viridiplantae; phylum Streptophyta; class Magnoliopsida; order Ericales; family Ericaceae; genus Vaccinium; species Vaccinium myrtillus. Next base: position 5,822,316 of record CM029271.1, on the reverse strand, counting down.
AGATTGCATGCTGGAAGGAGAGGTACTTGAGATTTCCACATTATTTGAGTTATTGTACGAGTTAATAAAGATGGATGGAATTTTCACCCCATAGTTTACCCTTTTGAATTAGATATATACAAATTTCTTTTGCATCCATATATCTCTACTTAAATATTGTTCCAAAAAAAAAAAAAAAAAAACCTATTTGCATAAGTATTGAGCGCATGAAAGTGCAAGTATGATATCCGTCACTTTTGCTGGAACAAAAAAGTGGGAGAAACAGGATTCGAAGACACGAACTACAAAACTGCAAATAGGGCTTGTTCCACTAAGGTGAGATTTTTGGCTTTTTAGCTTGTTTGTGTAGGTGTTTCACTAAGGGAGTTTTGTTTTAAAACAGCCTTGATTTTTGTGTTCACACCTTTTTATGTGATGTATTATGAGAGATGACCTGTCTCGGTTTTTGGAAAAAACTAGTTAGTGGAACACCCAAGTTGTTCCACTAACTTGACTTCTAGTTTTCTGGCTTATTTTGGTTATTAGCAAATTACAATATTGCCCCATATGTGAAATGAAGGAAACTAGGATAGGGTTTGGACGGAAATAGTGGGAAGGGGTGGATTTGTCTTTTCACGTGAAAAGTAAGACTTGTTTGGGAAGTTTGATAGGGAACAACTTCACTTACTTTTTCTTTTTTTTTAGTAAAGGAACAACTTGGCTTCTGGCTGTCTTTCGGTAGTTAGAAAAGGACCCTGCTGGCTTAGAAAATCTCAGTAAAATTAGGCCCAATAGGGAAGACCCTGGGCATCCTGTTCAAACATTTTTGATGTGTTTTTTAAAAATCACCAATCGGACGATTATTTTATTTTGTCCCACCATTTCAATCCGTTTGAGATTTTTTGTCACAAAAATAAAATCGAACGGTTGATTATGACAAAAGCTACAGCTCGAATGCGCCTACAAATCCTCTGCCCTCCAGGATCTCCGGGTCTCCTAAAATATACAGTAGGCCATTTAACTTTAACCATTTTGTGCAATTTCCATTGGCTTTTAACGAATGGTGACAATTCTACACTCTATGTCTTCCATACAAAAAGGATAAAAAACCCTGATTATGAACATTTACAGCTACATGGTGTCCAGTCCGACCTCGATTTCCATTGGCTGGCAGTGGGTGATCTACACTCTCTGTCTTCCATACAAAAAGGGGAAAAACCCATATCTACAGTGTCCACACGACTCTAGACTCCAGTAAGGTGATTTGTTCAAAAAACAGCAAACAATTACTAATTGACAACGATCAAGGATATACCTGGAGGGGGAAATCCTACATTCCTTGCACCTTTCCCGAATCCATTACTGTACCATTATTCTATTTCCATGGCTGTGGCTGAAACTCATCCCCAAATCAACCTCAAACCAAATCACTTTGTACACAGCACTAGCTTCTCATCATCCACATATAGTGCTCTGGACCCCCCCTCCGTTGTATCACCTCGGGCGACAAAACATTTCACCCAACAAATGTGAAGCATCAATTTTGGAGTCTCACGCAAATGATTAGAGCCCGTTCAATCGGTAAGACACTAAGACCTTGATCGGTATTTGTCTTAAATTTAAGAGGATGAAAAACTGAATGAATCGATCAAGTAAATGAAGCCCTTATCAATCTCCAAATGAGTGGATTTTGCACGTTTTAAACAAATTGAATGACTCCGATGACAAGCATGGGGCTCCGATTATTATTGTGTAAAATGTTATATCCCGAGCCGCTCTCTCTCTACATATATATTTATATATCTCGTTATAAAATACTTCGGATGCGTGTGCATGTATAAACCGTCCTGCCCATTGGTTTATACAGCTGTTCGAATCCATGTGAAATTTTTTGTCTGTTTTACCCTTTTTTTTTTTTCTGTCTGTTTTACCCAATTGATCTAGGCGGCTTATTATCATGAATTATCAATCACGTATTGTTTATTTGTGTCTTACCAGATCGCTGGCAGTTTCAATCTATGACGTGGGTCATTTTTTAAATTCTTGTCTGTGATGGCATGATACTAAAGGCGGTGCCTTTCTGTATGATATTCAATGAGGTTTGGCTTCTGACTTATTTGGTGTTATGGGCCTAAATTTCTGAGAGTCTTTGCATTCATTAGTTTAGGAAGCAGCAGCCTAACTGCAATTGGATGGTCATTTCAGTCTTCAGGATCCAAAATTAGGTCATTCATAATAAGTGTTGATCTGCCAATTAGCAGCTGGCAATTACTGATGCTTTCACTATTCAATCCTTGTGCATATTTTTTCTTTGGATGTATGTAGTTGTTTGTATAATGTTAGGATCTAATGTCATCGTTTTAAGTAAGAGCTTGGCCTCGTGTATCTAAGTTCTTGAGACGAAACCTGTGCCACGGGGGCTGTGGAGCGTGGTGGTATTTACGATCCTAACTTCTAAGATACTAGGTAAACAGGTGTTGTCATGTGTATATAAGTTCTTGGTACTCTACACTTGCAAGCCAATTTAGAAAGGTGAGTTTTAATCAAGGATTCATGTCATTTCTCTCATAGTTGGATTCATGCAATTGGCAGCTGGATTGCATGTGTTTTTCTATTCAATAGAATTTCTTTGAGTTGTCGTTGTCGATAGCTCATTTACCCACCGACCTATTTGAAAGTTATGCTTGTATTAAGGATTGATTTTTAAGTATACATTACTCCTAACTGAAAGTGATATTACACTGATATAGAACTTTTTTTGGGTTTATTTGAATTTTCAACGACATCGTGTACTTGTATTTACATGAGAAAACGGCTTAAGGTGGGAGGACCATTGAGTCCTTGTTTTGCAAGTTGCCGTTGTGGATGCCTGCCGGATAAGATTGACCATTACTTTCTGTCCTTTCTGTTTGGTCCTAGTACGAATCTTCTTTGTATTTGGTTACCAACAAGTCTATTGTCACAAAACCTTCTACCTATCGACCTCTTATTTAGCATACTAAGATTAGCGGGCAGAATACACGCTTGTCTGACTGCTTGCATTATTAAGAAAGAGTTATCTATTTCTCGATATTCGTGCTTCCGAGCTTCTGTTGCATATTTTTTTTATTACGGGACGATGAAGACTAGGAGCGGAAAGCGCTCTGAGGTACTCTTGGATGTGGTCTAGTACTCACCTTTTTTTTTATTTTTTTTATTGAAGTTCCCTGTGTGGTTTTTAGTAACTGTTTTTCATGGAAATTGTAGCAGCCCTTTTGGCCTTCCATAGTGATGAAGAAATGGCTAAATATCAAACCCAAATTGCATGATTTTAGCGAAGATGAAGTTGACACTGAAACTGAGAGTGAGGATGATGGTACAGACTACGCCAAATTAACCATGCCAATTCTTTCTTGCACTACTTTGCTTGATCAGTTTCTCTTTTGCTTCTATTCCAGCTTGTTCTCCTAAAGAGGAAAGAGTGCATGTGAGTGAGGAGCAGGCCAGCAGAATACAGGGGAACCAATTTGCTTGTGGAAGTCAAACTTCAAGTAATACATGATTTCCGCTTTAGTGATTCATTTTCAAAATGATACGCGGTCTGTTAATTGCAACTTAACCTTGAAGTTGTAATGAAGTAGTGTGTTTCTTGATACCATTGGAGGCTGCAATATTGAATACTATAGTTTTCTGTGATCAGCTCAATTGGAAAAGAAAAATTTTAATCTGTCATCAGAATGACAATTGAAGTCTCAAATCGCAAAACCTTTTTTGTCTAGGAACTCCTTGGAAGGGCCAGAAGTTGAGACACAGGAGAGGAAAATCAGAAACTCTGCGTCTTCAGTATATCAACACAAAGGATGTGAGGTTCGATTTGAAACAATTTGATCTGGTTTGTGCTTCTTTGGTAAATGAAGCCCAAGTTTTTCTCACTGACAACCCGTTCTTTAATAGGGTGATAATAGGCACCTGGAATGTGGCTGGAAGGCTTCCAGATGACGATCTCGAGCTTGATGAGTGGGTTTCCATGAATGCACCAGCTGATATTTACGTCCTTGGGTGAGTCCTTCACCATGTTGCTAAGATTATTCATGTTATTTTCATACTCTTGTCAACATGTTCATCACTGGCAGTTGAAGGGAAAAAAGAGAAAGAAGAAGTTGAAATCTTGTCAACACTACCATATACTTCTGCATTTTGTGGGTTTCAAAATCAGAATAGTATATTGGATTTCTTTGTGATCCTTAAAATACCTTAATTGTAACAAGTACTGAATGTGACACAGGGACACTACGGTGTAGTAGCCACAATATATACGCAGATAACTATTTGCTGACTAGGTAATTTAAATTCGCCATACATCTTAAAGTACTTAGAGTTGGGTGATTGGTGGCTTTTTGTTTTGCGTGTGTGATTGGGTGGGCTTTTATTTTATTTTATTTAAATGTTGTGTTTGACCATCAGATGGGAATTCATGAAGTCAACTGCCTTCCATACATATTTCAGTTTCTCAGAGAGGAACTGAACGCAAACTTGTGTTTCATTTCTCTTTGTGTACTGATATTAAGACTAAGCAATTGTACAATCATTTGGTTTCATGTCCCTTGATTTTCAATCTCATTGAAAGGATTCCCAGAACTGATAATTCAGGATTTGAGGACTAGTGATTCATTAAATAGGTAGACAATACATCAAATCAAATTATTACTGAATTGTCCATTATGTTTTATTTTTTTACTGAAGTTGATCCTACTTATCCTCTAGAAAGATGGTTTGATGTGGTCTGGACATAGTTCGCGCATAGAAATAGCCCATATACGTCTTGAAAGTTGAATTTGTTTTTAGTGACCCATCAAGTGGTGGTCGTCATGGTTAGCAAGCAAGATGATACACAACTATATTGTAGGAAGCAACGCTGCAACATGACTTGAGGACAAAAGTTTAAGCTTCCTTCAGCTTTCAAATGATGTCAAATCTGATATATAAGATCACAATTACATAAGTGTAATCGAGGGTTTTTGTGGCTTTTGCATTTGGTAGACGCAAAGGTCCTTCGATCTCTTTTTATGTTTTTTCCTCTTCAGAGAGTGCTCATAGTACTGCAAATGTACATGTACTAGTGAATTGGTCATGTTTCTATAGTTTTCTAATTTTATTTTCATGAGTAATTACACCCCGAGCATACCGGTGTTCAACAGATGTTGTGGAATTTGTGTTATGTATCATTTTCTTGTTTAAGTCTTAAGTCTGTCAGATATTGCTTTCAGAACAAATATCAGACTGTTATGACAGTATCATTTGCTGAGATATTTTCAAGATGTTTTTCAATTCTTATTGACCTGTTACAGTTTTCAAGAGGTGGTCCCCTTAAATGCTGGGAATGTACTGGGAGCAGAGACTAGAAGGCCAATACGGAAATGGGAATCAATTATCCGTAGGACATTGAACCAATCTTCGGAACCTGAGAGCATGCACAGATGTTACAGTGCACCAACTTCTCCTGTATTAAGGACTTCTTCTGCTGCAGATATTATCTCCGATGAGATTGATGATCCTTCATTCGAGATATTGGGTGAGGTGGATATAGACACAGCTAATTATTGTGATTCCAACATGCACAAATTGAATGGAGTTGTCAGTGCGGGAAACAAACTCCGTTTGAAGAGAATATACGGCATTGATGTTGACGGTAGGTTAGACTGGCCTGAACAACCTTTGGACACAACATCTCAAGTTCTTTCTTCCAGTTTTAAACTACGGAGAGTATTCAGCAGTTCTGGGAGAGTCGGCTCTGATTGGATGGAGAATTCTCTAGTAAATGTTGCGTCCAATGGAATGAAAAGGTCGCATCATAGCTCTGGAAACCTTGGATTGATATGGATGGATAAAAAAGATAGTTTGGAGAATCTTGATTCAGTCTCTGATGTCTCCGACCAATTTTCTGAAGAGGAAGAAGATGATTTATTTCCCGAAGCACCAGAGATGGTAAATGAACGAGAACTTTCAAAGGACGGATTAAAGTCGTGTCGCAAGTATGTTCGGATTGTGAGCAAGCAAATGGTTGGGATATATGTATCAGTTTGGGTGCGCAGAAGGTTGAGGAGATATATAAATAATTTGAAAGTCTCTCCTGTTGGGGTTGGGCTTATGGGATACATGGGTAATAAGGTATAGCTTTCTATTAATGCTGAGAGAACTAGAATCTGTGGGTAAATAGGGAGAAAAGTTAAATATTAGGATTGATTTGTTACTAAATGCAGGCTACGTATGGAAACCAAAGTTGGAATGAGGGACTGAAATTTGAGAACCTCTACTAATTATTTTTCACTTCCTGCTTTCACTGCAACTGGTCTCTGATGAATGCTGAATAGGCTGTGCTGCATCTCTCTGTCTGATTATGCTGCTTTCCCTAGAAACATCTAGAAATATGAAATTCGATCATTTTGTATTTTGCTAAACAGTGTATTGCTCCGCATATTTTGACTTGTTTCTGTTTGATTGGCTACCAGTATCTAATTGACCTCTGTATCGCGATAACTTACGCACTCACCAGACGTATTTGCATTTTTGTTATGCTGCATTTTAAACTGATATGTGATCTCTCTGGTACAGGGTTCCGTTTCTGTTAGCATGTCTCTTTTTCAAACAAGGCTTTGCTTTGTCTGTTCTCATTTGACCTCTGGCCAAAAGGATGGAGATGAACAGAGGCGTAACTCTGATGTGCATGAGATCTTAAGACGTACTCATTTCTCATACGTAGTTGATGTAGATCAACCACAGACAATTCCTTCTCATGAGTAAGCATACTCAACTTAGATATTATGTAGTTTGCTTCAGGTGCTGGTCTCTCTATGTTTGAGTTCATCTATTCACTTGAAAGTTCACATAGAAAAATTGGTAATTCAGATTGTTATTTTCAGAAAAATGTCATTGTGTTGACATACGACTCATAGTTCGATCTTCATAGCTATTACTACAGACAGTTGCTATTGTGGAGATTTGAAGAAGTACTCCTTTAAATCACAAAATTGCTTGTCAATTATTTGGAGAAAGGTATAGGAGAACATTATACTCTTCATTTGCAGGAAGAATGGAAGAAATGCCTGCCTTATTTTGGGAATGGTCCGAACTAGGCTGCTTTGCTTTTGTTCTTTCCTTTTTGTCTATATCAATTCACATATCAAGCGCAAGGATGACATAGACGTGTTGGTTTTGTACTCTGATATAGTGATATAATATATGTTCATGTCAAGTTTTCAAGAATTCCATTAGAGTAGGCTTCCCAAATCTGATTACCATAATTCCCAAGCTAGATCCTGAAAGTATCCAGATGACGAGAACAGAAACAATGGCCAAACAGTCTCTCGAATTGATCATGGGCTATTTGAATTTGAGATACCCTTTTCCTAACCTGTGTTTACCAACCTGTAGAGCACATCATTGTCTAAGTTATGATTTACGCAAATTTGAGGACCTCTGAGCAATTTTTTATGTTCTTTAATATCCTTTCACGCGGAGGATATGAGTAGTACCTAGACCAACTTTAGAAACAAATATTCGTCTAGGCCATACATTTGGATTTTTAATAAAGAATGGTTCCTGAAAACATAAAACTGGAGTTGGCTTAGGCCTTGGCCGAGCTCAAGAAACCCAAAAGCCCAATTGGAAAAGCCCAAAGTTTTCCCCATAATGCCGAACATTGCATCTGCAAAAGATGACCAAAGTCAAACTTGCATCTGCAAGATAAATATTGGAACCTGTTAGAATTATAAAAATCCTGCCATTCGATATTTGGGAGCATTTTGATCCAATTTTGCACGTTTTTTATACGCTGGGGCCAATTCTCACTTACAGTTCCCTTTTCCCTATAAATAGGAGTGCCGCCTCTTGCGAAAGGGGATCCAAGCTCTAGAGGTCGTTAGCCTGTCGCATTTTCATTTCATCTCGCACTTATCCACGAAACCAGAGCCAATATACCTCTGATCTTCAGCTTATGGCCTATGCACCAACCTTCATTTGAAATTCTGGAGTTGGTGATGAAAGAGAAGTCTTTCCATGGCGAATAGCACAACCTTTGATTTGCTTGAGGGGAAATCTGGGAATCAACCGGCTTTCTTTGTTTCTCGCTAATCTCTAAGTTTTGGCAACCTCTATCATTCTTCGTTTCATTTCCCAAGTTGTTTATTTTACTGGTAGGTTTATTTTGCATGTTTTCTCTCTTTTATGTATATTCCCCTCCCTAGTTGTTGGCCAAACCCCACGAATGATGACTAGAGGCTTTCCTTTTGGTTAGGCGAGATGCTGTGCCTAACTTCTTCTTATCATAAATAGCTCTTGAGCTGAGATTTTTCTGGTGATGCGAGACTAGTGTCCGTGAAAGCGGTGTCCTCGCTTGATTGGTTAGTCGAAGCCAAGTGGCGATTCCTTAGAGTGTAGCGTTTGGCTTTGCTATTCTTGCAAGTTTCTCACAATTAGATAAGATTTGATGATGCGAACACGTATAACAATATGTTCAGTGGCCAGAGAATAGCACTACAATGGGATTAATCTCGTGACCTTGCTTGAATTAAAGAAATCAAGGTTTTAATCCGGAGGTGCTCTGTGTAGGATCTGGAAAATTAACGACAAGACGGAGATATAGACAACTTATCTTGTAATCCTTTGTTAGCCAACAACAGATTTATTCATGTTTTGTGCTATTGTGTTGTGGAGATCTTTTTGGAACATCAATTTGTAATTCAATGTTTCTTTAAACAGCCAGATATTCTGGTTTGGGGATTTGAATTACCGTCTCAATATGTTGGACGCAGAGGTAAGGAACCTTGTGGACAAGAAACAATGGGACAAACTTCTGAATAGTGACCAGGTGAGCGACACTGTTTGGCCTGATTTTGGTTAAGGTTACTTCTTTTCTTAATCAATTACCTTAATGAAAAATCAATTGGATATAACCTGTAAGATGAGTTTTTTGAGATTGCTAAAAGAGAAAAATATTGGAAACAAAGGGTTCCCTACATTTTAAACCCTGCATTTTTTTCATTAGGATTCAAGGACAAGAAGTAATCTTAAATTGAATGTTTACAGCTTACGATAATTAAATTGCCAAGGCCATGGATCTTTTGTTCAAGAATCAAATTTCATCAGTGGATTCAAAGTGTTCTAGCCTTTTGTCATGACTTATTGTTATCTAGGTTGATCAATAGTTTTCAATACCAATCTTTTATTTTCCTGATGTGGATAAATTTAATATGTAAATATGGCAGCTGAGCAAAGAACTCCAAAGCGGATGTGTGTTCGAGGGATGGAAAGAGGGCCCCATAACCTTCCCACCCACTTACAAGTACGAATTCAACTCAGACAGATACGTTGGTGAAAATCCAAAAGAAGGGGAGAAGAGGAGGTCCCCTGCGTGGTAAGTTCCATTTGTCTGGAATGCATTCGTTAAGAACACTGGAATTGTGGGAAAGAGATTGAAATTGGGGGAAATGACTTATATCATGCAGAGTCTAAGTTACTTCACAAAAATGGGATGAACAATTATGAACTACTTTTTTTTATTTTCAGAACAAGCAATGGACTTTGGATTATGTATGCCAAGTATTTATCCTACTTCGTTTGGGTGCTGTGTTTCTAGTTTGTTATGTACCTGGGTATTTTGTGCAGGTGCGATCGAATACTATGGATGGGGAAAGGCATAAAGCAGCTTTCTTATAGGAGCGCAGAGATAGGATTATCGGATCATAGACCTGTCAGTTCAGTTTTCGAGGTTGAAGTTGAAGTTTTTAACTGTAGGAAGCTCCAGAGGGCTCTCAATTTAACAACTGCAGCAGTTCATCCCGAGATTTTCCTTGACGAAGAGAGAAATTAGAACTTTAGCAGATTGCAAGGTACTTGGCCATTATAATGAATAGAGTATCTTAGGAACCTTCATGATTCTTGGTGTCAAGTGCTTGGAATCTGATAAAGTTACGTGCAACAATATATGTATAATTATACAAATGACCTTGATTTCAGTTTCTTCATCTGGTCTAAGGTGAGGAGGAAAACTCACTGAATTTTCAGAGAGGAATCCGTCACAAATTCTTGATCCAACCACAACTTTAGAATCGTGCTTTTGTTTTTGGGTTGAATTTTTTGTGATCTCTCTCTTCAAGCAGGACATATACGTCAAACATGGGAATGCAAGATTTTTATCGGAGTGAGATAGCTTATAAAAACAGACCATCAGATGGAATAAGCCTGGAAATTCCCATATGCTCAGGGACTTGGCAAGGATAACAACAATGGTGAAGTTCAGTAACCCAGAAGGCATTTAGTTATGGAAGTTGTGAGTTCAAAATAGAATCTGTCATATAAACACAATAGTGACCTTAAACTGTTAGGGGTGAAGGTATACGTAGCAATATAGGGTAGGGAACCCTGTACTAATTGTACTCTCATTCGTTTTTTGTGTTTTTAATTATATGGAACTTGGGTCTGTACATAGTACTATAAAACTCTTTCTTTTTTACCTTCCAAGACCCTCCGTGAAAAAGTCTCTCCCCTATTTCATTCGTTCTTTTGTCTTTCTGCTGTCTCGTTTCCTTAGAACGACAAACTTCATCATAAAAAGCCTACAATGTACTCCCTATGTCCCGAAATCACACTCCATTATGCAAAGACGTGTCATTTTCGGATAAAAATAAATTAGTTATCTGCATTGTCTTTTTTTTTAATTTTTCCATACCAATTCATTTTTGTATTGTGGGGCTTGCCCTTTTGTTGTTTGTTTTTAGTTGGTTATAAAATTTTCACTTTCCCAAAAAAAAAAAAGAATTAATTTCTTCATTGAAAGTATACTTCTTAGTAATTGATTCAAAAATTACACCTTTTGTGATGACCTATGATTTTTGGACGGACAATAGTAGTTCTTAATATTTCCCACAAAGCCATGTACCATCCAAGGCAACAAATCTTATCAACTCTGTTCTAAGAGCCTGGGATGGGGTGGCCGAGTGGTTGGGGTCCGAACCTTACCGAATGCATGAGAGTACAAGGTGTCTACCACTTAAATTACAACTCTACTTGCGTAAATTATCGTTTTGTAATTAACAAAGTTCAAGTGCATTAAATTTTCAATATCGATCCGAATAGAACTGTACAATCCTTCACAATAGTTAACACCAAACTCCAACAAGTAATACATCGAACTAAATGAAATGCAAGTGGTGGCTACTTCATGCGGTAAAGTTCTTGGATGCCTCACGTTGCATCTCGGGATCGACTCCGATTCCCCTCTCCCCCCATGTAATAGATTAGGAATGAAAAAAAAAAAACTAAATGAAATAATGATATGAAAAGTGAGTCTATATGTTTATTTCATTACACCACGATACGAAACAAATATATCTACAAAAATGTAATATGTATATCTACGAGTGCCTCAGGATGAGTTGGGAAAAAGCTTTTCAATTATTTTGCAAAAAATTGTTTTTGAGCAAAAGACAATTTGTTTGGGCTAAATTTATTGTCTTTCATGTTAAAGGCTAAACTTCATTGTATTTATAGTAAAGACAAATCGCTTGGAGGCGACCATAATCTGTTGGCATTTAACCCAAACACTAGTAAAACTTTTTTTCTTGCTCATAAAATCCCAAAAGTCATTGGAAAAGTTTGCCCAAACTTACTCAGTATTATCTGAATCTTTGGCGTTTGTGAAAATAAAATTTGAAAAAGGTCAAAAAAAAGTTTACTTCTTGTATATACACAAATATTTAATTCGAGATTCATAAGCACCTAAATAAGAAGGAAAAAATTGATGGGTATGAATTTGTGCATTTAAGAATTATAGGTCTCTCTCCCCACCCCACCCATCACATGCAGCCATCCATTCAAATATGTATTTCAAGGTAGCTCTAAGAGTTATCTATGTTAATTTGGTCCTTGGCTGGTTTAATGGTGGCAGTGATCGAAAGTGCATGTTTTACAGAATAACTGTTGAATGTGGCTAGCGTGGTTGGGAAGATCGTTGAAGAACAGTGTTAAGATGATGGTTGGGATGGAACGACGATAGTGACTTGAGCGTGGTGTGTCCATCGGGAAGAGCCGATTTTGGGAAAAGACGGATTGAGTGGGGTGAGGGAGGTAGGAGGGTAGCATAGTAATTTCACTTTAAAGGGAAAGGGTAATAAAGTCCAGACACTTTACCGGCCCGTTACCCACATTAATAAACAAAACCTGGAAAAAGGGGGAACTTGTAATTTCTAGAACCAAAGAGGGGTGACTGTATTTGACCAAAACCTCAAGGGTGGTATTTGTAATGTACCTTAGCTCATGGTGTGCTGCAAATTCTTGTTTGGTTATTGACTTCCCATGGTAAGACAAAGTTAAAATTGTAATTTGGCTTTCTGCAAAGGAGGCCCTAAACAATGACCTCCAATAAGCGACCATTTTATGAAGCTAAAAAAATACTATTGTCCTTTTTAAAATTAAATTCATCGCGAGAAATGACAAAGTCTTTTATCGCCATATTAGCATGCATCTATGTCGTTGCTACCTTTTAATTTAATTGGTAGTTAATTAATTCCTTCTCGAATAATTCAAGTGATTCAACATCGATCGACAACGATGAGTTCAGGCAGAAAATTGGCTTTAACACCATAAGAGCAATTTAATTTTCAACAATTTAGCAAAATACAACTGCAACAAGTCACAAAAAAACTTTGGCTTGAAAAAATGACTTAATATAGACACAAGCTCTTACACGGCTGACGCATGTAATGGAGTATATTTTTTCTACTTGTTTCAGGAGTATGCATTTTTTTCTGATCATGATAATATTGGATAAAGAAGAATGGTATGCAATGTAAAATGCAATCCAACAATACAAATCGGATTGTAATTGCCTGATTACAGCATGGTACGCGTACGAGTATAGTGAGACAATACATTAAAAAAAAAAACGGTAGATACACTGGATGGAGAGAGAGAGAGAGAGAGAGAGAGAGAGAGAGAGAGAGAGAGATCACAATTGTGGCCGGATGGAGCTGACAAGCCATATAACTCTCATGGGCAATTTGAACATTTGACACTCCAAATTATATTTCCCACACAAGTTAAAGTCAGGAACAAGCTGACTTAAGAGTGTGTGTTTTTGTTGTGGAACACACTGGCTTAACGCATCTTGGCGAAACTTAGTCAGGAGTTGCGGAACAGACTCTAAATGTATTTGTCACCCATCAATATAAGAAAGGAACGAAAAAAATAAAGTAGATTTGCATTTCATACCATTGTGACCTCAAACAGCTCACCATCCAGTCCAAGAGGAAAGATAGCAAGAACATACTGACCAAAAAAAGCAAAAAAAGAGGCTTAAGTTATTAGTGTGAAGCATCTTCTTCTTCACAGTGTTTCGTGTATTCTTTTGGGTCCTAATTCTGATGGATTGCTAGGCTTCACCTTTATCATCCATCCTTCTTCATATGGGCTTGAATTTATCTGCATTAGAAAATGTGACCCAAATCAGTAGCTCAGAAAATAAATATCTAAACATTGTCCCATTTGGCTGCTAAGAAAATGGTGGGGAAAAGAGAGAGAACTGTTAATCTTCAAAGGAAAATTCTACAATCAGCCAGCTAGGAACTCTTGACTGTGTAAGAGTTAATTCTTCCGTAGCCTTCAAAAGGCGAGAACTCTTGCGTGCAAGAGATAACTCTTCCGTGTAACAATCTTTAAAAAGTGGGAACTCTTGCGTGCAAGAATTAACTCTTCCACGAAAGAGTCTTATCTTATTGTCATTTGTCAGCTCAGTGGACTGACACTAGAAGGACTAATCTTCGTGCTATGAATAGTGGTGGTATGATAGTGATGATCTAAAGAAGGGTGGTGGCGCTGATAAAAAAAAAAAAAAACCGGTGGGATAGTGCCGTGGTGGCAGTGGCCGGGGTGGAAGCGGCGGATGGATGCATGTATATAATAAAGAGCAAGTACAATTCAACATAATTTCGAGTTCGAAAGACTATGGGAGGAAATAATTTGAAGGTCAAAATAAAATTACAAACATTTTGAAATGTTCAAATTGCATGTTTGTAATTTTTGCATAAGTTAAATCTTTTTTTTATAGTAATCTCCTTAAAAAAAAAATACCTTCTCAGATGCAAAATTACTAATTAAATTGTTGCTGTCAAGTTTTGCTACCCAAATATGATCCTTTTATAGGTGATCGAGAGGGTACAATTTGATTTTATTTTTCGCGGCAAACTTAGGATAATCGTTTGAGAAGATATGCCCTTCCTTTTTCAAAAATTTCAACTCATTTTAAAATTAGCTAGGAGGGCATAGGGCTTAAGATCAAGGTAACAAAAGGAAACCGTCAAAACAAGACTTATACAGGAATAAACAATAACAACTAAAGTAGAAGTGCGCGCAAGTTGACCCGAACATCTAGTTATAAAGGGGGGGAAAAACAATTGCGGGTGGAAAAGGGTGAATATTACCAAACCAGGTGATTCAGTATGTGACAGCCCATGACCCACCTGGATGCAGCAGAGGTCTATGATATAAGAGAATAGATCATGACCCACTTGCACAAGGCCTTTTAAAGCCGTGTGGGTTGACGCTCGTTGGTACTTCACAGTTAAGCGTGCTCACCCTAGAGCAATCCAGGGATGGATGACCTTCTGGGAAATCCTTGGAGCTTGGGCGGCCAAAGCAGACAATATTGTGCAAGGCGGGGGCGGATCGTTACACAGTAAACTTGGTGTTAACCTTAACGATGTCACCTAAAATAGGGGAATTAACATCACTTGTGGCTTTCTTTCACACTTTCCACAGCTCCAAAGCTGCTGCCTTGAAAAACAAACCCAAAAAACCAATAAATTATTTGGATTGGAATTTATGGAAATCCGCAAATCTTGTTGTGCTATATATAGCTTGGTAACTGCATCTACAATAGCCGAACATGTGAGCCTTGAGCATAGAATGACTTTCAACCTTTCAGGCATAGATGCTCAATTGTGTATGTTAGCATATAGGTTTTTCTATTTACTGTTCGGTCCCGTTGGCGCACCTCGATTAACCCGACATCTAATACAAACGACTATAAGTAAACCTCAAGTGGTCTCATAGTTTGAAATGTTTAATATTCATCGGATTTGACCTCTTGGGACAAGTCTTATAGTTATTATCTCGTGCTCACCCACCAATTAATTGACATAATGGGTACTCTTAAAAATTTGTATGAATGTCAAGTCCCACATCAATAATAGAGGTTGGGTCTTAATATAATGTTGGATCGTTCACTACTTAATTACAATCTTACGCATTTAGGTGGGTTTGAGTGCATCCAAGCTAAATTTGCCCAAGTGATGTGGTGTACTTCTTTTGTTACTCTCAAGAATATTGGTCCTTGTGCAGTGTGACGGGTTAAGGCATCGTACGAAGTCCCAATAGTTACAAACTACAACCCTAAGGGAAGGGGTTGGCAAAGTGGTCTTGGATTGGGACTTAGAGGTTTACTCCCACCTAAGATCTCAGATTTGATTCCCCTTGCCAGCAAAACTCTTGAGGCCACTGAGGGTTATGCCCAATCGTTACCTCCAGGGCTCCGGAATTAGTCGTGGTGCACGTAAGCTAGCCCGGACATCCGGTTATCAAAAAAAACAGTTACAAACTAGTAAGTGATATAATTGGGGACTAAGTTCTAGTCCATTGGAGAAAATTCCTAGCACTCTAATATTCCAGAATTTACAGAAATAGCAATAACGTATTTGAGTTGTTTTTTCTTCAGGGCATGAAAGAAATGTAAAATAAGTGACCTGAGGATGGTCAGTGATACCAATTGTAGCCACAGAGCCCTCAAGCTTCACCCATTCATGGGAGGATGCATATTTCAACTCCTCCAAAACTGCAAAAATCCAACACAAATTCCCCTGTTACCCCCCTGTTCTTTCTTTGTACAGACGAAGAGAAGCAGCGAGAAAAGAACTATTAGTAGAAAGGAAAAGAGTACCAGTAGAGAAGCATCTAGAGAGAGAAAAGGGAAGAGAGAGAGGGATTCTGGTAGGACAAGAGACTCTAAGTGCATTAGCTGTTGAAGAAGCCCACATTCTGAGTGCCATAGATATTTAGTTTTATCAAAGAAAGAGACGAGGCTCTGGCTAGGTCCTCATGGTTTTATCTTTGATGAAGGGTGGATAAGGAAAGCCTCATCCTAGTACCTCATTTCAAAGCCCAATTAGACAGCTTTATGTTGTCATGCACTCCTATGTCTATCATCTGGTCAGCCTTGTTATTTTTAGGAAGCCTTTTCTTTTTATAACCAGATGTCCGGGCCAACTTGTACACAGCTCGACTAATTTCAGAGCCTTGGAGATAATGACTGGGCATAACCCCTGTGAGCCCAAGAGTTTGCTGGCAATGAGAATCGAACATGAGATCACTTAGATTTATACTTTAGGAAGCTTCTAAATACCTCGTTTCCTAAGATCACTTAGATTTTTATATATTAACTTGAAGAACTTATAAACAGATGTTGTTACATATTTTTAGTGTAGTTTTTGGATACTGTTGAATAATTTCAGACTACTTGGTTAAACAAGTTGTAGGACAAATAAGTAAAATAGCCCTTAGTAAATTTGTAGATGTACCCTTTGAAGTAAGTGTATTGTAATAAGGGGTTCGGTGTTGGTGCTGTGCACCGTGCACAGCATGCGTGCTATGCACGATCCTCGCCGTCCGTTCGGCGATCCAATGGTCCAGATTGAATTCGAGCCTTGCGACATCCGAGCCGTTCATTGCAAGATTCCATCTGGACCATTGATCACCGAACTGACGGCGAGGATTGTGCACTCACGCATGTTGTGCACTGGTGCACAACACCAACTACAAACCCGTAATAAGTAATAAAATATACAAATTGAAGCTTAAAAACTCATTCTAGGTCAAATAAACTTAAAAAGATAAATAAAGGGATTAAGTATATTTTTTATGAAATTGTTTGGTTATTTCTCCCAAGGGATTACTAACCGATGCGAGCATATGTCAAAAAAGGCTTGTTGTCACAACGCTAACCCATTCCTATAGGTCTTAGCCATAACAAAGTGCTGGTGAAACCCTCATCTATGCTATTCAATGTGTTTAACATCGCATAAGCAAATGACTAGAGGGACATAAGTAGCAAACAATGGAAGCATTGTTTGTATATCTATATGGAACAATGTAATTTTATCTAGGATCTCAAAAGCTAAAACCACTCGGAGTTGTGCCTAATTACATGACCTCCAAAGGTGGATCTATGAAGGGGCTAATCTGGGCTACATGAGGTTGAAAAAAGAGGGAAAAAATAGTATTTTTTATGTAAAATTATTGTTCAATAAATTTGAGCGAACCTCAATTTATTTTTATTTTTTTGTGTAGTCAAATCCATTCTAAATAAACACCCTCCCCAAAATAAAATGAACACCAGTTCAAAAAATTACCCACAAATCAATCTCCTTTGAACAACTCAACATGTCAAAGTCGACAAAGTTCTTTTTGCTTATTTCCGTAGGAAAAGTTTTTGTTGTTAAATACAGAGCACTGATTGGTGTGCTTAGATTTGTATTTATGTTGGTAAATGCAGAGCACTGCCTGGTATGCTTAAACTAGTTTAAAATGTGGGTTCTTACAATCTTACTCTTTTAGGGTTAAAATATAATGGAACAACAACAGAAGGGGAAGAAAAACTCTTTTGGGTATTCAATGATTATGTTCATTGAAAGAGAACTTGTTGAACATATCGACCCAAATTCGATAATAGATGAATTTTACTCTCTAAAATATCGTAAAGTCCAACTTCAATACTGTATGTTTTTTTATATTTTTCTTTGTACTTTTCTTTTGTGTATTTTCTGAACATTTACATATTTATGTACAAGTTTAAGTTAGCCCAGCGTAAATTAGTATCCTAGATCCGCCCTTGATGACCTCTCTAACAATTCACAACTATTATACAAACAAAAAAAGAGTAGTTCAAAGCACAAACTTCCCATCTACATCATGTATACAAGTCTTTACATATGCTGATATGCACATGCACAAAAGAACCCATGTCACCAATATACTCTTCTTTTCCTGAAAGGTGGAATATATCATAAGTCAAATCTCGTATGAATGACCGATACATAAGGCACATGCTTTATTAGAGGTGTAATAACACTCTGTTTGGAAAATGTGGAAGAGAAGAGAAAATGAAAGAAATTAAGGAAGAGAGAGTTGTAGGGGAGACTGGAGAGAGAAGGGAAATATTGAGGGAAGGGAGGGATGAAGTAAAAGATAAAAGGAAAATTTTGCTTTCCTCCTCCCAAATAAACTAATCAAACAAAGAAGATGATTTTTTTTTTTCCCCATCTCCAAGTCTGGGCTGGGCCTCTGACAATAGAAGAGAAAAGGGT
This sequence comes from Vaccinium myrtillus, assembly GCA_016920895.1. Classification (NCBI taxonomy): domain Eukaryota; kingdom Viridiplantae; phylum Streptophyta; class Magnoliopsida; order Ericales; family Ericaceae; genus Vaccinium; species Vaccinium myrtillus. Next base: position 5,803,948 of record CM029271.1, on the reverse strand, counting down.
TTAAGTCCACATAATTGTTTTACAATTGCAAGGTGGAAAATTCATCTTTAGCCCAGGCCAATGAGAAGCCCAACTAGGGAGACCCTTTAATTTGAAACAAGAAGCTATGGAGTCCCAGAATTTTGGGCTGTATCCTGTATGAGTTGTTCTTTGAAATTCTCAGGGGGAAAAAAAATCAAGCATGAAAAACCTACATAACTCAATACAGTATACACATGCACTTGGGAAAAAAAATTGAAGGGTTGGAGATGGCCAAACAAGTAGTTTTATTTTCTGATTTTGCATTTTTCATAAAAGGACTTTGGTTTTCTGGATGAGGGAAAAAATACGGTTAAACGAAGGGTACCGACCAAATGTTCTAAATGAAAAATGGGTATATCGGATCAACTAGTTACGGGTATCCGTTTGAGTTGATTTCTCGCAAAACTACTCAAAAAAATATTAAAAATTTTAAATGGTTCGAATCATTTGTGTAAGATCATTAAGTGGATCCCGCTCACACTGTATGTGCACCGTCGGTACCTGTTTGGTCGGTACTCATTAGTAGTGGACCAATAATGTATTCCTCATTATTTCCTCCCCTCTGTATATATTTAGGTCTGGCAGTCAACTCTTGCTATATGGCAGAGGGTAGTGGTAATTGTACTGTCAGGTGTGTTCCCACATACGAGGGAAACTAGATAGTGATGGACCAGATGATGCATGACCATCTGCTCAGGGTACTGTCTAATAAATGATTCTGATTAATGAGTATTTATGGTTAATGAATATAAGGGCGAGTTCGTCATTTCATAAAATCACCCCGTTCGATAAAAATCAATCGAGATATCAGCAAATGTTAAAAAAACAGATGATAGACCCAACGCAAGTCGCTAATTCCTGCTTTCTAAACTTTAAATTGACTAAGTTAGGCATCAAAAGAGTGCTGCTTGATATCACATCGGTGTCCTTAATTTTTGTTTATGTTTTGCAGTTGGTCGAACAAACCGGAACCGATTCATCAATTAATGTCCAATTTCTTAACCACCATTAAAAGATTTATTTCAGTTCGAGGTGACCATTGGATCAATAAATCTCACACCCACATATTGTTGGCCCCGTTGATGCAAATTGTTTCCTTTCAACTTTATAAAAGATACTAAAAGGGCCTGGAGCAATATATTTTTGAACCCTTTTGCAGAAGACTAGACTATGCAAGAGGCCTGGAAATATTGCTTTTGGTACTACGTACAAATCTCTTGTGGGACATAAATTGTTTGAAATTTCAATGGGAAAAACAAAAGAAAAAGTAAAGGAGAGGATTTTATGAGAAAGATTGTTTTGTAGGAAGTAGGGTTGTACAAGTGGGATTTGGGGGCGTGTAGTGAGGGAACTCACTATACACGTGTGTAGTGAGCTCACTTGGCCGTCCGATTAGCGACCGATGGCCTGGATAAATTGGGATTAAATTAAATGTAAAAATGCCTTTTTAAATGTAAGATGATCTAGACCATTGGTCGCCGATCGGATGGCCGAGAGAACTTACTACACGTGTGTAGTGAACCTCCTCACTACCGTGCAAGTGTGTCCCTTGGATTGAACCATTTATGGATTTCGACTCTAAAGAAACCAAAATAGCTTAGCACACATACATACACGTAAAAAGTGTATTAGAGTGCTAGTGGACGGACAAGGGGTCCATGTAATGCATTAGTGTACACGTGGTGTAGTACGCTTCGGTGAGATCTACCGAGATCTTATTATTTTGATCTAAACTGTTCAATTGTAATTAAAATTTTATGAACTTTACGGTTTTTCAAAAAATCAAGTTAATCGGCTATTTAGAATTTAGAATTTATACATCCCTCTTTTCTCATGAAACAAATATCATCTGACTAAGAATTCGATCAATTTATTTTTTTTCATATATGATCTTCTCAGTGAACTCTACAAATAGAGTAGTTTAGATCACAATAAGAAGACCGCATTCGGATACTCTATAGTGTAAGAGTGCACTGCAGGATTATAATGCGCAATCTTGGTAAAAAAAAAGTGCTTTTAACATTCCAGATTTGTTAAAACTATCCTATTTATCTTACATATAGGATGTTGTTTAAAATCGAAACCATTGATTATACAAATGAACAACCAGGAATGCGCACTACAACCATGTAAAGCACTACACCCCGTACTGCATTAACACCTTATTACGTACAGGATGTGGGGTCTATGGACATGGAATGAGAACGGGTTTGTTCACAACGGTTATCAACACCTTAGAGCTCGTTTGGATGTGGGACGAGGAGACAGATGTACATATCAACATCTTAAAGTTCGTTTGAATATGGTATGAGGAGGCAGATGTACGTATACATAAAAAAAAGGGTCAATTTTTTTCCCAACTCTTTTTTTGTTTCTGTCGAGTAGTTGTGTGTGAACGAGGCTCAATTGACTTTTATATACAAATTGTGGAGTATATAACATTTGCCGTACCAATAACTTGGACCTTGGTGTGATAGGAAACAGAATTTTTAAATTTCCAAAATTCAAATTAGGAAAGTGAAAGGAGAAAGTGATGTTTTTTTGGTAAAAAACAAGCCTTCAAATATTCTTCATCAATCTCTGTGTAGGTCAAAGAGGGCTGAAAGCAACTAGGGTCGCTCCAAATTCAAATAACCCACGGTGGTCGTTGATAAAAAAAAAAAAAAAATGCTCCTTTTTTTAAAATCGAAAATGTTATTCATGCCCGCCATTTTTATCGGGGTGAGTAACAAATATTTACACTACTATTCGTTTTTCCTTGGTACTCCATCTGTTCCAAAATAATAGTCCACAACGAAAAGTTATGTCATTTTTCAAAAAATGAAGTATTTTCGTATATCATTTTTTGATTTGAAAAACTATACATGGAAGTACATCATTTTTTTATTTGAAAAATGGTAAGAGAGAGAAAGTGAGACTATTATTTAGGAACGGAGGGAGTATTTTTTACTTTTCATAATTTTTTGTTCAATTTTTCATTAATTTTTTTTTTTGGATCAATCCTTCTATCGACGAGAGAAATCAGAACAATAATAAAATGTGGACCGAAGTTGAAAAAATTCATATAAAACAAAAATAGCAAAAATTCCAACTGTTTGGTGGAGTATTGTTTTCCGTCTTTAGTGATTTTTTGTTTTGTTTTCGTCTTAATTTTTTTATTTTGATATTTCTCTCGTCGAGACAAATGACTAATGTAAAAAAAATATAACGTAAATTAAACAAAAATTCAGAAAAGACGAACAAAAATAATATTCCAAACATTTTAGTATGGAAAAATGACTTATCTTCGAGTAAGTGCAAAATATAGTTTGTCCATTCAATAAATAGTGGAAACTCACTCTGATTATTAGTAGTTGTATCACATATATAGTACTCTCGCTGTTCAAAATAAATACTAACGTACTGGTTTTTTGGTTTTTTTGGTTTTGTCCTTATTCAAAAAAAATTGCATTTGTTAGGTTTGCGTCAAGATTTTGTGGTTTCTGGATTTATCTCGTCGAGACAAATCCAAAGAGTATAAAATTATGGTCAAAAATAATAGTTTTTTTAATAAAGTCGAAAATAAACCAAAATAAACCAGTTTTTTTTATTATTTTTCGTCTTTATTCACAAAACATTAAATTTGACTAACAATTTTATACTTTTTAGATTCCTCCCGTCGAGACAAGCCAAGAAACCACAAAAAATCGACCGAAAACTAACAAATGCAATTTTTTTTTGAATAAGGACAAAAAACGATAAAAACCAAAAAACCAATTTTTTCAATTTAGCCAAATCAAGCTAGCGCCTAAGTTCTATATCAACGTAAGAGGAAAGTGGAAAATAAAATTGATTATTGGTCAATCACGTTGGATTTTAACCTGAATCATATGTTTAGTAAGCAGATTGGTTGAATTCAGTACGAGTTCAAATTCAATTTTCCTTGTTCAATATTCTGCATGCTTGGAGTCCGTCAAACTTTTCCATGATCCAAGTCGGGATTTGACCCAACGGTTGTGTAGTGCTCCTTTAATCTTGAAATCTACGATTTAACTTCTATAGACATGAGGTTGACCCTTGTGTTAATCTAACAAATGTCAGGGGGAGTTATGTAGTATATTTTGCATATTTTTTTATAAATATTTTAAAAATATTATTATTTTGAAAATAATTAAAAAGTAAGAATAATTTTCATTTCAAGAAAACTAAATTATGGTGAATGATCCATCGCGATGATGATACGGTGTTCGTCTAGTCATGCGATAACAACAATACTCGAGATTAATTTTTTTAATTTATCAAAACTATCCTATTAATTTCCCGTTTGATTTTAGCCTAAAATCAACTATGATTTTAGCATCTGGTGGACTCATTTGCTAAAATCAGGATTGATTTTAGCAACAAATCAACCTTAATTTTAGCAAATGAATCCACCAGGTGCTAAAATCATAGTTGATTTTAGATTTAGCCTTGAAAAAATCATCGAACCAATTTTTTTTTTCATAATCTGGCCCCCTCCGACTTGGAATCTTAGCTCCGCCACTGACAAATACTAACATCATCCTATCGTTTGGAAAAACAAAAAAAAGTACTCTTGATTTTTCATTGAAACTCTCATTCATTGCATCTTCCTTATTGTCAAATTTCACACCCACCATAGTGCTCATGTACATGCATTTAATAGGGCCTGATTTGTCTCTCTGGAAGATTGATGACTGTCTTCTGAATTTCTTTTTGTCTCTATTAGTTAATAATCTAATTGACTGTCTTCTAGAAGATGAACCGGAAATATCATCATAAGTCACCTTTGGGTAAAAAATCAAAATGGTTTTTTGTTTTGTCCTTATTCAATTTTATTTTTTTGCATTTGTTAGTTTTTGGTCTATTTTTTATGATTTTTTATGATTTTTTAGTTCGTCTCGACGAGAGGAATCTAAAAAGTATAAAATTATTAACCAAATTTATAGTTTTGTGAATAAAGACAAAAAATAATCCAAAGTCTTTATTTACAGTGGCGGCTCCAGAAAATTTTGATAGGGTGTTCAAGAATTACCTTGACTCTTCTAACTCTACCCAAGAGTCATATTTTAAAATTTCCCATATGCTAGTGTTTATATTGTTAGGAAAAAAATACATGACATATTAAGAGTTGTTCTCAGTAATTTTTTATATTTGAGCCAAGCAAGATCAAAACGAAACATAAATACACTAATATTTTTTTGTAAGAAATTATTTGGTGGGTAGGTTCGTACGGATCTTTTAAAACATATGCTATTGTTTTTGGAGATAAGAGTTTATTGTCGTTTTTTTTGGAGAAGGTGCACGATAACGCTACTGATAAATACATTTTTCACTCTTTATGTTTGTCATATTTGTCATTAAAATGTGTACCTTGTTTTGATCTAATGTATTATGTGTTGAATAGTAAATATATAACATGGATCACTGGGTGTTTTGTGTATAGGACTACATATGATATAACAACAAAATAGCAAAAAATATTAGGAAGTTCAATTGACCACCTTTTCTTATATGCGGAGCCGCCTATGATTGGGTTGTAATGACTTGTAATGTGGGTTGTTCAAATGGATTGATTTGCGAGCTAATTTTTTTGGCGGTGTTCATTTAATTTTGGGCCGGGTGTTCATTGTGATGGGTGTTCAAAGGAATAACTAACCTAAAATATTTACATATGTTATGAGAGAGAAAACAAATTGGGGGTGGTCAGTTGACCATCCACACTTGGCTGTGGAGCCACCAGTGTTTATTTACAAAACTTTAAATTTGGTTAATAATTTTATACTTTTTAGATTTCTCTCGTCGAGATAAGCCAAGAAACCACAAAAAATCAACGTAAAACTAACAAATTAAAAAAAATAATTGAATAAGGACAAACGAAAAAACTAGTTTGGTTTTTTTAGCCAAAGGAGGCCTGATTGGGAATTTTCCAATGGATTTTATCTCATAAAATTTAGTTTTGATAAAATCTAACATTCCCAATGGATTTTATCAAAATTAGATTTTATCTCAAAAAATCATTTACAAAACACCAACCGTAGATTTAATCACCTCCAAACAAAATTAGATTTTATCTCATAAAAATCCATTCGAGAACAAGGCCTGAAACGAAAAAATTAGTTCAAAGGGCTTTTAGGAAAATCTTTTGGGTACCGAATGGGTACTACGTGGCCAAGTCTACGTGGTACCGAACAGTCCAAAAGTGTATTAGACGGCCCAGATCGAAATCTTCTCTCTCATTCTCTCTCCGCTCCCTTTCTCTCTCCTGTTTCTCTCTCTATAATCCAATCTGTCCAAAACCAAAATGAACGGCCGAGATCATGTGCGTAGTACCACAAGATACTCACTCAGCACTGAAAATTGCTCATTACTAATGGGTCTAGAGGAAGTGACACACCTTAACGATTCCAAACAAAGCAAGCGGGAAACTAACAAATTCTATCCCGATTTTACATGTTCGATTTTTTTTTTTTTTTTTGCCAAGAGGTAAATCGATTTATTCATGAACTCGTCAACGAAGAAATATCGAGGGATACTTCCATACTAATCCAGTGCGGAACAGACTCCTGCCAGATTAGAGGGTTATCCAATGATAGGGCATATTTGGCTATAGCATTAGCCACCCTATTACAATCACGAGGAACAAAAAGAAAAGAACACGAGCGAAACTTATGAGCCAAAGATAAAACATCATTGATGACGACTTCCGAGCAGGCCTTGACTGCAGACTGACCAACAATCATCCTAATGACCGTTTGCGCATCCCTTTCCACCACATAATTCTTTTCCGGAGAACATATTGGCAAGCCCAATGCAAACCGAAACCCTTCAGCCTTAACCACCTCGGCTGACATGCAACATTTGAGAGGTGAGGCAGCAGCCCCCACAACATTACCCATGTAATCTCTGATCACCATACCCACGCCACCCCTACAGGTTTTTGTATCAAAAGCCCCATCCACATTTATCTTCAACAATCCCATCTCAGGAGCTTGCCAATATGCTACGCTAGCATCAGAGATTGGACTGGTAGCACTATAATCCTTCTGTGTAGCATTCAAAAAAGTATGAAATTCTTCAACAGCTTTCTCTATAATTGACGTTTCCGGGATCCACAAATGTTTAAAAACCCAACTGTTTCTAGCAAGCCACACATGCCAACCAATCATAGCAAACAAACCTGTAGCTTCTTGTCTTACCTATCCACTGTGCGTAGCACCAAGATTCATCCAAACATTCTTCAACTGTGCCGAGATAGACTCTTCCGGACAGAACCTAAAGGGAGAAAGCAACCACACCCGTGTAGCTCTGTCACAATTGAAGAACATGTGAGATGGCGTTTCCTCTGCCAAACCACACAGAGGGCATATCGGATCCACTTGAACTTTCCGTTGAACTAAAGCCGAATTCACCGACACAATTCCATGGAGACACCGCCAAAGAAACAACTTGATTTTCATTGGAGTCTTCATATGCCAAATTCTTTTCCAAAACCCTTCATCCTCAAGTTCCCCACTAACCTGACCTCTCCCACTGTCCAAAGCTCTCCTCGTCTGCACCCATTCCTTCGCAATAACATAAGCGGATTTGACCAAAAAAAATCCTGAAGAAGTTCGTGCCCACACTATCTTATCCTCCACCCCAGTCACACTCAAGGGAATGGACAAAATTAGCTCTGCATCTCGATCAATAAAAACTTGTTTAATCAGTGATTCATTCCACACCAAGTACTCTCTGTCAATCAAGTCACTAACCAGCCTTAAATTACTGCTAGCCTTTGGAGTTAAAATTTTCTCCGCATCTCTCTCTTACATGTTCGATTTAGACAGTTAGAAAACGCCCTTTTTCACTGAAGGTATGCTCAATGCTATCCGGTGTGTTTTGGCCTAAAACGTTAGCTGACTTATTTTTTCGTCTTTATTTGATTGTTTTTCGTGTTTTTTAGTTTTGCATCAAGTTTTTGTGTATTATTGGTTCGTCTCGGCGAGAGGAATAAAAAAATAAAAAATTATGATCGAATCATAATTTTTTTTTATTAAAGACAAAAATAAGTCAAAAGACAGTTTTTTACACTTTTTTCGATCTTATTAAAAAAAAATGGAGAGTTCTAGTAATAATCTTTTACCTTTTTGGATTTCTCTAGCCGAGATGAACCAATAATACTTAAAAAAATCGATGCAAAACTAACAAACGCAAAAAAATAAATAAATAAATCAAATGAAAACAAAAAAATAAGTTAAGTTGGTTTTTTAGACCAAACTTCAAGTTCACATGTTCGACTTACACCTCAGAATTAATCGGGATAGGCATAAAATGGATTAAATCTAGGGTTAATAAATGTGTTTTGTAAATGATTTTGTGAGATAAAATCTAGTGTTCATAAAATCTAATTTTGCTAAAATCTGTTGAGAATGTTAAATTTTATCAATACTAAATTTTATGAGATAAAATTCATTCAAGAACAAAGCCTCAATCCTCGATCTATTCTCGCGCTTTGGATTCTAGCTCTCACAAATTACAGTACTAGCAGTAAATTTGGAAACGTTACGTATTTGTCCATCGCGCACGCACGTAATGTCTAAAGAAAAAACATTTAATGGTTCCCGTGTTCATAAATGCAGAGATGGCGTCACAGTTGGAGGATGGAGTTTCATATGATGTGACTTCTCCATCTCGTAGAAATCTTTTAGCTAAAATCAATTATGATTTTAGCATTTGGTGAACTCATTTATTAAAATTAAGAGTAATGTTTTTTTTTTTTAAAAAAAAATTTAATAATAAAAAATTAAGAGTAATGTTATATATGCACCCTTAAAATTAAGAGTAAACCACCTTAAAATTAAGAGTAATGTTATATACACACCCTCCCATTCACACTTCCCACGCCCTTCCCACTTTTGGATTGGATGATCCGAACTGTTCTCTCACTTTGGAAGTCAGGAGAGAGGGAAGACATGTGTCGAACCAAAATCCAAAAATAAAAGTAGCAAAATGCGTATGGAAGAAGGTGTGTATGTATTAATGTAAAAGATTAAAACGATCCACTAGCCGAGGTGAAGCCCGCAGGATTTTCATTAAACACAGGAAAAGACCAAGAAAACACACTCTCCAATATATTTTTACACTTCTCAATATATTTTTCATCTACTTTTATATTTTTTTTCGCACATTTTAATACACTTTTTAAATTTTAACAAAATTCATTGGGCATCCTTTATTATTTTTCGGAAAATATGGGAACCCCATATATTTTACATGAAAATGCACCGCGCTTTGGGGACCCGCTTTTGGGTCCCAACGAGTGATCCGAACCGTTCATTGTTCTTAAAACATTTTTCCGAGGCCCCACCAAAAATCGAAACTGGTCCGATTGAGCGATTTTTGGTGGCCTCTCAAAAATGTTTTTTTAAATCAAAATTCGTTGCACTCATTTCTCAAAGCGAATCTCCCGATCGTCGGTGGTGCATTTTCATTCTCATTTTATTTTTCAATCATCATTTTATTTTTCAATCATGTAAAATATAAAGGAGTTGGGTTGAATACAGATGGCATGGACACATAATCAGGGGTAGTTGCGCTGCCACTCCTCAACGGCACGTAAGTTCTAACAATTTGACATTCCGTCAAACCACGTGGTATATACACAAACAAATCTTCTCTCTTCTCCCATAATGTGCACTGGACCCCAACCGCACCTGCCCCAAACTTTCTAAACAAAAACACGGAAATTTTTTGGGTACCGAATGGGTGTCACGTAGCCGAGGAAAATGTTCACGTAGACACCGAACGTTATATTCTATCAAAATGTATTGGATGACCTAACTCAAACCTTCTCTCTCCTCCTCTCTCTCTCTCTCCCTCTCTCTCATATTTCTCTCTCCAAATCCGGACTGTCTAAAACCTAAATGGACGGCCGGATATGCTCATGTGGGTACCACGTGGTACCCGTTCAGCACTAAAAAACTGCTCTAAAACACACCCTACAATTGTTTCAAAAGAACTCCCAAATTTTTTGTCCACTCTTATTACTCCGGACACATAAAAAATACTCAATTTCTTGTCCAATTTTATTAGTCCGGACACATCAAGAGTACCCTGCAATTTTTTCCTAATCCACTTGATCCTTCTTTTTGGATCCTAGAGATACTAATTATAGTACTAGTATATCCTATGACCCAATTTCCGTTGACTAACTTAGAATTAATGGACCCCACTCCCAACAACAATGTGGTAGTTCAATTGTCATTGCATTAGTACAATGTCTCAATTTATTACAACAGAACATCCTTATTTTGAACTTTATACTATCTTATGATACTCCCTCGCTCCGTCCGTATTTGTTTGTCCCTCATTTTATTGCAATCGGATAAAAAATTAATTATATCTTTAAATTGGTAAATAATTATATGTCCAATATGGATCTTGTTTGATAAATCTCGATTAGTTATATAAGACAATATTTTTAAAATTATGTAAAACATTATAAATTATAAGATACAATAATTTGAAAAGTGACACGAACTCCCAAAATGGACTAACAAATCTGGACGGAGATAGTATGATGATTTCTATTCCTTCAACCATTGTTATTATGAGAAAATGATAAGGACGATTCGAGCAGTAAATTGTTTAAACTTAAAACACAAGTGGTATTCCGCTAAGGGTGTTTTTAGAATAAATTGATTTTTCACAGTTTTTTATGTGATGTATTGTGAGAGAATGATATGTCTCGGTGTTTGAAAAAAAAAAAATTTTTGTTAGTAGAACACCCCCAAATATTAATATTTAACTTCCTTTTTTAGGAATGCACTATTCTTGCATTTATAATAAGTGAATTAGACTATAAAAAAAAAAAACTCTGGGCTCATACTTTGGGAATCAAGCATCCACTCCGCTAGTCATTTTCGGCGAAATTCCTTGTCATTTCTCAAAAAATGGCAAAAGAAATTTAAAAAAATTGGGTGTTCCACCCATAAACAAAATATTATCTCAAATTTGACAGATGCTAATTCTTTTGTCATATATAGCCGGCATAATATATGATGAAATTGTCATTTGAAATTGGAAACATAGAGAAAAATAAGAATGACAGAGACAAAATGGCATAAATGCATGGGTATAGCACACTTGCTATTTTTTTGGCATAATGACACTATTCTTTACTAAAACAAAAAATGACAATGATAAAATGACATTCATGGGTGTAGTTGCTTATTAATGTTGGAAAATTTACAATGGCAATCTAGAGAACAATTTCTTATTCATAACAGAAATTATAAAAAATAGTGTATGAATTACAGAAACTGGTAAATGGTAATGCATTACATGAGATACAAACTGAATTGGAGTAACACAAAAAAAACCGAGTCTGTGAAACTAGTCTCTTTAAAATGGATTCATCGTCGACCAAAGATGTTGTAGGATGCACCGGCGTCTGTCTCTCATGATAAAACAGCTAGAACCACGAAAGTCGGATTGCCTCTGATGAACGCTTTGGTGAACTGATCGTATGTCAGCAATCTCTCTCTTTCTCTCTCTCTCTCTCTCTCTCAAAGAATGAATTTGGCGAGGTGACACAAATTCGAGTCCTACAATAAAAAAACGCGAAAAAAGAGGCACAAAATATATTTTGTTGATTTTGAATTAAACAGGGTACAATCCTATATTATATTCTTTACAATAAAAGAATGATCCTCTGATTCGATCTTCGACTGAAATCGCAATCCAGTGGCTATAGAAGCTTATTGTGGGATTGAACAGTTGATGATTTCTTCAACTTCTCGAGTCGAAAAAGGTTGAAGGAGCGAAGTTTGGTTAAGGGCTTGAACAACTTTATCTCGAACAAACGATGAACTTGTGGCACGAGCTCTGCAGGATTCAACGCGTAGAGTATTGTTATTGTAGATGAATCGGCAAGTAACTTGAGTGCTTATTAATTCTCTATAAGAACTTGAGATTGGGATTTGAGAAGACCTTTGAGGGAGCCTTGAGAAATGGTTGAGAGTGCTTGAATTCTTGAATGTGCTTGAGAGCTCTTGCAGAATGTCAAACGAAAGATTGAATTGCGCAAAGTATGGTCGAGGACTTGAATGACTTTATCTTGGACAAACGATGAGTTTGAAGCACGATCTCCGCGAGATTTAGCGCGTTGAGTTTTGTTGTTGTAGATGAATCGAAACATTGTTTGAGTACTTGATGATCTTCTACTTGCCTTGGAATTGCTTGAACTCTTGAATGTGCTTGAGAGCTTGTGCAAGAGTGTTCTGCCAAAGGTCCTTTCTATTCTTCATATGAGCCTCTATTTATAGGCTCAAGGAGATGGGTATTAAGTTTGGAAAAATTTCCAAAAAAGATATTTGATTGATTTGATTTGATTTGGTATCCAATGAGTAAGATTTATTTGAATTTGATTTCCAATCACAAGGATTGGATTTCATTTTACTTTCAATCAGGAAGATTTAATTTCATTTCCTAAAATGACGTTTTGACTCCTTTTTTTTTAGGAAATTACATTAACCCAAAAGGAGAAATAATATATTCATTATTTGACTCTCTTTTAGGGTTTTCTTGAAATGGCTTGCACGTTTGGGCTGACCCAATTTCTTGATCGGTTCGGCTGACTGACTTAGCCCAACTTACTTTTGGTCTTATTGTACGTTAAATAGATTAAACCCATAAATTTGACGAACCCCTTATTCATCTAGTGGCTTTGACCAAAAACTTTAATTAATGAAGATTATTTAATTATCTCAATTAATTAATTATGCCAAAACTTCAATACCGACAGGAGATATTGTGTGTAACACGAATTTCTAGCGCAGAACACAAAAACATGGAAGCCAATCTTATAACAAGAGGATGGACCTTTGAGCTGCACTCCAAGAATTTTGAAAACTGCTAGAATGAACAGGGATTGAAATCTGCTATAACTGCTGGACTCTTGAGCCGCTTCGGCGGGATACAATGAACTCAGAGGTGACCTTTTGGTGTCTTGTGAGACCCCATGAATGCTCCAATTTCATTCATTCGAAATGCGAGAAATTTCCAACAATTAAGTGTTTTCATTTAACTTCACCATACTAACAAGGACAAATTATAGAATGCCCACATAAAATAGAAGCGGTCATTTTTGTATTTTTTAATACACTTTCACCCACTTTGATATACTTTTCACACAATCTAATACTACATTTTTTAAACTTTAACGATAGTTCAACAGACTCATTTTAGTATTTTTCAAAAGTTTGAGATTGTACACTGTGGTCTAATTACTTGTCGTACATTTTCAGTTTCTATGAATGCAAAAGGATTTTTTATTGTTTTGAAATAGGCTAACTACTACACTTGTTTCATGTGCATTTGTTTCACTTTTTGTTTTTCATGCTTCAAAAGGGATATAAATAAAGTATTTTGTGCTGTAAGTGTGAATTCCAATCAAAGATTCTTCCTAACTTTTTGCTCATGCATAAATTAAAATCAACGGAATGAAAAAGCGGAAATGATTTGGGTACACCAACAAGTGTACCCCAATTGCACCCCACTTCATCGGGGCCGTCTAACGTTTTTTTGGGCGGTCCAGATTTAAAGTGTTTTATGACCGGTCATAAAACACTTTAAATCTGGACCGCCCAAAAAAGCGTTAGACGGCCCGATGAAGTGGGGTGCACGATTCATGAAAAAGACGTTGGGGGACTATTTGAAAAGACATTAACTTTGTGCGAGGAATGGTTGGGAAAAATTCAATCGATACAATTTCTTTATTACATATCGACTGTAAAAGTTTACTTTTTGTTATTCATTTTTTGACTTTTATTCTTCTTCAACAGTGTTATAGTACTGGAATCTAAAATATTCCGCTTTGGGTAGAGACAAAACCCCTGAAATTATGTTTACGTAATCGATAATTCCTTTTGCACCGACGGGAATGCACCAACGGCGTCGATCCAACCGATCGATCTGAGCCGTTCATCCTTCTCAAAATCGAATTCCGAGTGGGCCCACGCGAGAATCGAGGCAATCGGACGGCTGTATGAGCTCGATCCAAAATCACCCCATTTCATTCAAAAACAGGTAGAAGGGTTCTTAGGTAATTGATTGTCTTGGCCCATTTGATAACCACGCTCTTTTTTTTTTTAATGATTTTTTTGTTTAAAAATTTCATTGAAAGACAAAAAAGGGGATGTGAATATCAATTTGGTGGGTGTGAAAATCACTTTCCCATCTTTATTCGTTATTTAGCTGTATTGGTATTTTCCACAATCATGCATGCGTGAATTTAAAGTCTAAGGTAATCAATTTGGCCAGAGACAAAACAAAAATTCTTTTATTAATTCATGTTATTCTATTCAATGATCTGTGGTTTTGCACTCTCAATCATTTGCAAACTTTCAGACCAATTGCAATCCACTAATTAGTTCAGCAAGCAATGCTTCAAATCACAACCCATTTCTCATAACCCCATTCAATTATACTGATTTTCAAACTCTATTTAATATCTTAATCTTTTTCACCCTTGTTGTAAATAAATTAGGGAGTGTTTGGAAAAAAATATTCAGGATTTTTGTATCATTTTGGTTATTTTTGCTAAATTTTTGTTAGAATTAAGTCAAGTCTTATGAATTAGTCATTTGTCGAATTAATCTTGACAAAAAACATTTTGGAAGTGCAAATTATAACAAAAGCTCCAAAAATTCACCAAGCTGAAAAAACTTCAATAAGTCAATAAGCTACCGCATGTTTTTCAATGTGTGGTCATCGGTGGTTCTTCATTCATGGCTGTGGTTTTGGTTAGTGGGTCGAGGTCACTGGAGATTCGTGGTCATGGTCGTGGTGGTTCTGTCAGTGAACGATTGGGATGGTTCGTGATGTTGTGGGGTTTTTTCTTTTTAGTTTTCCGATCGTTTTAGCTTATGGTGAAGTCTGTGTTTGAGTTTTCTTTTGTGTAAGAGTGTGAATGGGGTAGCTCATTCTTTGGCTAGGAGAGGTAGTAGTGGTTTGGGTGTCTATACCTAAAAATGCTACCCTCCTTTGAAACTTTGAAATTATATACGGACGTGTTTTATTCTCTTCTAGGGTGAACGATAGCAGCCTCCAAGCATAACATATACACCGTTTTGGGAGGAGAAAAAAAAAACCTAGACCTTTTGGGGATTGAATCTTGGAGCGGATACAAAGTTTATGGATCTTTAATCTTTCAAGCTTCAAGAGATTTCAACATACATTATTCAAATATCAACATCGAGTTCCTTTGGTGAATTTCTGGAAGAAGTTTTTGGAAGGCTTGTGCGATTCAAGGCTTCGGCGATCAAGATCACTGGGTGCGGTGTACGTGTGATTCAGTAGGTGGTACTTAGAATGTTGTGAGGATTTACTTCGTTTGGATATGTATATCTATAACTGCACAACGTTTATACTAATTTGATTCTTTCCCATGGTTTTTACCCGTGTTGGGATTTTTCACGTATATCTAGTGTTGTGTGGTTTGTGCTCATACCGTTAGTGTTTTTTTTTACATTGTTAGGTAACACTGATTTTTCATCCTTGACATATACACTTTTTTCGTAATCGTTGATCTTAAATCATTTGGCAACATAGAACTGTCAAATTTCTCACGCCTTTGGTTAGGAGCTTACTTCAAACGATTGAATGATCTAACAAGCCTAATATTTTCCACTCTTGCCCTGGAACAGAAAACCCTTAAGGTTGATCTATATAGATATCTTCATTCAAATCTCTGCTTACAGGTTATGAATAAAAAAAGTGTCATGGTGGTGACACTCAAGCTTCCTCCCTAACTGCATTATGGCAATAGAACAGTCAGTAAAAATATGAGCAATATTATAGTTATGATTTAAGGCCCATTTAACCTCTTTTTGAATTGCTTTAATTTTTGTTTGGAGAGAGTTATTGGTAAAAGTTGAAATAGAGCGTTGCATAATGAGCCTTCCATTTGGGAGGCTAGCTGTGAACCCTAGACCACTCCATGCATTTCCTTACTTCCAAGCACCATCCACATGGAGAAAGCAAGTTCTTTGCATTCTATGCGTGGACCATGATTCCGGGTAAGGTTTTAGAACAATGGAAGGAAAATTGCGAGAAGTTGCAGGAGATTGCTTGTCCTTTGTGAGCCATTGGGAAGCTCTATGGAACTAGAGAGCATTATCCTTTGCCATTGAAAGCACAACTTCTTTGCGAAAAGGAATATTAGAGAACACCATGAGGTTTCTATTTTTCCAAATTGCCCAAAGTAGAGTGATAAAAAGGAGTAGGCGTTGTCTGTTCATGCGGAGCTGAAATATCCGATCCAAGAGCCATTCCTTGAAAATCATACCATTAGACATTCCAAGAGCGTAGTATGAAAAATCACTAGAGTTCCAGATCGAGACCGTATGATGACAAAAGCAAAATAAATGCGCAATGGTTTCTTCCTCAGAGTCACACAAAGGGCATGTAGTGGAAAGGCCGATCAGACGAACAGAAAGGTCCCTTTTAACCGACAGAATACCTTTAAGACACTTCCAAATAAAAACCTTAATGCGATCCGGAAGTTCCAGATTCCAAATCATATTCCAGATATTGTAGTCTTTGTAGATCCATATTGATGAGAGAGAAAAAGGATTAGAATTTCTGCGTTCATCGTATATAGATCTGTAACCCGATTTTGTGTTGTACTGACCCGAGCTAGTAAAAGGCCAAACATATTGATCCAGACAAGTGCGCGAAGGTAAATTAATAGCTAGGATTTTAGGGAATAAGTCCATAATTTTTCTCAGATCCCAGCTTGGCCCAAACGGCAACGAGCGCAAGATGAAAGAGACCTTTAGCGAGTCAGGCCCAACATAAGGTGTGTAGTGGCTAAGAGGTTTATCCATATTCGGAATCCATTTATCATGAAACAAATTCATTGATTCACCATCTCCCACTGTCTAGGAAATATGCTTAGCGATAAGATCTCTTCCAAACAAAATACTTTTCCATGCCCATGAGGAGTTCGAGTGTGCTTTGACATTGAGAAGATTTTCCTTTGAGCAATATTTAGGGAGGAGAATTTGCGAGGTGAGCAAAGAAGGATTGTTGAGGAGGCGCCAACATTCGTTAGCTAGGAGAGCTTGGTTGACAAGATTAATGTCTCGAATGCCTAAACCTCCTTCCTTCTTATAGGCGGTGATCTTTTCCAGGACAACCAGTGGATCGGCTTTCAATCACCAATTTTCGGCAAGTAATTAGCAGCAACAGCGTTGAGCTTATTACAGATAGACACCAGGAGCTTGAAAGTGGAACACAGATATAGAGGAGTCCCTGACAAGGCAAATTTAATTAAGGAAAGTTTCCCTGCTTGAGAAATATTAGATTTCCACCCTGCTAGGGCCCTTTTCGTTTTGTCCACAATGAATTTGAAGCAATCCTTTTTACTAGCCGTGATATTCATTGGCAAGCCCAAATAAGGAGCCAGCTCCCTGCTAATGGCGGACGCGGAAGAAACTTTAGAATCGCCTTGAAAAGGAGGATGGAATGTTAAGGCTGAAAGTAATATGGGATTTCAGAGGATTCACACATTGTCCAGAGAAGGTGGTTAATCCCTCTAAAGCCTTCTTTAACTGACCAAAACTTTCAAGCGATGTTTCAAAGAAGATGAGGCAGTCATCTGCAAAGAATAGATGAGAGAAAGATACCCCATTTCTGGATAGCTTAAGGCCCTTGCAGCTTCCTGAAGTGTCCAAGTGGTTAAGGACACATGAAAGGGTTTCCAGAAAAATAATGAAGAGATAAGGGGACAAAGGATCCCCTTGACGAAGCCCTCTCTTAGGGAAAAATCTTTGAGTTGGAGTACCGTTTATCAGTAGGGAGAAAGAAACTGTAGAGAAACACTGATGAAGTAGGTTAATCCATTTCTCAGGCCCAGTTGACTCTATCAAAAGCCTTACTCATGTCTAATTTCAACGCCGCCATGAATATATTAGCCAATTTATTATGGGCTATCAGATTAGAGAATTCATAGGCCAAAATAGAGCTATCTGAAATCAGGCGACCAAAAACAAAGGCATTTTGCGTGGGCGAGATATAGCTCGGGAGAACAAACTTTATCCTATTAGCCAATGTCTTTGAGATAATCTTATAGATGACGTTACACAAGCTGATAGGCCTAAAATCGCCTGGTGAGGAAGGGGATGGAATCTTTGGGATAAGAGCAATATGAGGATAGTTGATTTGCTTTAGCATATGCCTAGAATTTAGGAAAGACAGGACTGCAGAAGTTATAGAGTTTCCCACAATGTCCCAGTATCAAAGTAGTTAATGCCTTTATTTTGGTTGTATCTTTTATTAGCAAGACTAGCTTTGTATTTGTCTATCAACCCATCTACTTTCATTTTATTCTTGAAGATCCGTTGTAGCCTAGAGGCTTACTACCTGAAGGGAGATTCATTAGTTACCAAGTATGATTTTGGAGAATGGAGTCAATTTCACTTTTAATAGCCCCTCCTTTCATAAAGGACAGCCCCTCCTTTCATAAAGGACCTTCAGGAGAGCCTACAATTACCTTGAAATTTTGAGGATCAACAGATATGTTAGGAAGCCCAGACCAAAAAAATGTTGATGTTTAAGAACTTTTGCTACGTCGAGGCTCTTCGTCATCTTCTTCTTCTTGTTCTTGTTCTTGATTACTGTCACCAAAAATCTCCACAGTTTGTTTGACAAAATTTGATTCTTATGTGGATTTTTGTAGAAGTATGTATTTAAAGAACAATTCAATTTTACATTCTATGATTGTATTCTTCTGTATATAATGTATCTAAAATTCATGCATTAAAACCAATATGCATTGTTGTTTTGTGCACAACCTATGAACAATATATAGTCTCGACATTTTTCGGACATATTCCAACTAGCTTAGGAGTGGGAAACTACTTTTGCAAGACGTTCGTAAGTATTTATAGGTAGCCTTCATATACTCCCTTTCATAACTCATATGAGGTTTTTTAAACTTTCTTGCGCGGCACCTTATTTAAAATGTAATTTGCAGGCAGGGATGGAGCCTTCATATAGGGCCTTTCATAACATCTATTATTATATAGAAAAAAATTAAATTTTCCTAAATTATACTTGCGCTCACCTAAGAATTTTGAAAGAAAAATTCGCCCTGTTAAAAAATTCCTGGCTGCCTGCAGCAGAGAATTGTTTCACCCCAAAAATTACCAATATAGCATTGTTCTTTTCCTTCGATGTACAATTTTCTCGTTCAACAATTCCATTCTTTTGAGATGAAGAAGACGCAGTGGTTTTGTGAATAATTCCGTGACACTAATTAGATGATATGGAGTACATGAACTCAATATTTTTAAAAAAAAATGACAGAAAGCTTTTTTTTTTTTTTTTGGGTACATCGGAATAGCAAATACAAAAAAAAAAAAAAAAAAACCAAGATCTACACAAGATCGGCCGAGTTCCAGAGAAACAAGATCTGATCCAACTTCCACTGACGTTGGGGTCTTACTTGTTGTTGCCGCCGTTGCTCCACTACTGCTGAGAACCACCCACCGCCGCCTTTATCAGAAGCCATAGGAGGTCGGAACTCGAGATCCATCACAAATTGGTGATAGTCAAACCAAAAATACAAAAGGTCATATCACGTAACGGTGTCTCAAAACACAAAGTACAAGAGGCCGGAGAGCATTCACACGCACCGCGTGATATTTACGTGCTCTTTGTCTTTTAGCTTCAAGATCTCGCGCTACCAACAAATTCTTTTGACTTATCAGTGCTGTAGTGCTTCCCGCCTTCACATGCAAAATTCCTCTCTCTCTCTCTCTCTTTTTCTTTCACCTTTTTTGTTTTTGGGTATTAATAATAAAAGTGGTTTTTTTTAATACTTAAGAGATTAGCAACCCAGTTGCTAAAATCATGCAAATGAGTTCACCAGGTGCTAAAATCAACCATGATTTTACCTAAAATAGATCATAATTTTAGCATCTGGTGAACTCATTTGCTAAAATCATGGTTAATTTTAGCAACTGAGTTGCTAAAATTATTTGAAAAACTCAGCCTTCAGTGGTTTAAAAAATCCCATGGTACGAGTTCCAAAAACCCTTTTTTATTTATTTATTTATTAACTAGCATAGCAAATAATTAGGATTTGTTAGCAGTATTTGACAAAACTTTGAGGATTGCGACAAATAATTATAGTGGGGGAGGGAATTCCTGCCCTTTGACTAATCCGACATCGGATCTGTCCTCTCTCAATCTATTGGATTAGATCTAACCGTCCAATGGTAGGTATAAATCTCATATTGCTATATTTGGCTCAACAGCGAGACATGTCTTGAGAAATAGTAATTATAACCTCGAGGTGAAAGATTATTCATGTCCGGCCTGGTTGTTCCCGGAGTCTCTTTTCCATTACACATATATTTGGTGTGGGATTTTACAGGGCGGAATCAGAGTGTAATGACAGTGGAATTAATTACTTAAAGCATAATAATAGGAAGAAAAAAAATACCGAAATGCGAAATAAAAAGGAGTGAAGTAGATATCTGTGAATAAACATATAATTTTATGTACGATTGATCTCCCAAATGTTACACTGAAATGCCAAACAAAAAGTAGCTGAGTAAATATACCTCCATAACATATAACCGCGTTCAACATTTGATCACAAAATGCTGCAATTAAACGCTAAACAAAAAGTAGCTAAGTAATCGTGTTTACCAGTGGTAGGGAAGCTAGATTTGTGACCTCTTAAAATTCTCTCCCTCAAGGTTCCGTGATGGATGGGTGGTTGGGTACATATGTTTTCAATTTAGTTGAATTTGGGCCTGTCAAAGTCAAAACATGAAATGGTACCCTTGGCAGTTGGCCCATCACATAGCTCGTGTCTAATGACCGAAATGCCCATCCCTAAATGGAAACTTGCATATTTTCTTTTCCATTTAAACTCCCAAACTGCCACTTACTTAATTGACACATGAATTGATAGAGTTCATTGAATAGTAGCTCAATCTTGATGTTTAGTGTTGGAACTTGTGACTCATATGGAGAGGTACCAAGGAGTTCTGATGAAAGGTCAGATGCCGAGCGGAACGGAGCAAGGGGAGCGGAGCGGAGTAAGGCTATATATACTCTCTATTGTAAAAATCCTAGATGATTTTTTTTTATCATAATAAACAGATTGCTCTCGCTCCCGTGGAGGTACCCAGCTTTGGGAAACCACGTAAATTTTTGTGTTAATTGTTTTAGTGTTTTCATATTCCATTGTGTACGTGTGGTGATTTCTCTAACATTTAGTATAGCAAATTCACTTGTCAATAGATTTTAGCAAATTAGAATAAAATTTGACTTCTCCACTTTAAATTAACATATATAATGTATGAAAGCAATAGTTATTATCGTTGGAAAGATGTTTTAGGTTTACAACATCTAAGAGGATCACGCAAATAAACTCGACTTTTATCTATATATTTGAGATGATCTACCCACATGGGGTCCCATGGGGGTACGGTCCCCCCACCCGAATTTGTAATACTCCTATTACATTAATGTTACATAAATATTTTAATATACCCAACAATTTTACGATAGTGTTCTAATAAAATTACTGATCAAAATTTTCCTCAATTACATGGATATAGAAACATGGAAGCTTTTTTTTGTCTATATATCAGGTTTTTTCTAAAGGAGGGTAAATTAGTCAAAATAAAAGTGAAAAAATTTCCTACGGCACGGGCTTGGCTTGGGCTCGAACCCAGAGAGTCAGCAGGGCTTTTGGATCTACGTACCCAAACAGAAAAAAGCGACAAAAGCACTTTCAACCCCAGTTTTTTTTTCTTCTCTTACGTTGACCCTAATCACTTTTCCATGATAAGGAATTTCAGGACAGAATCGTCATTTCACAACAAATCAAAGAGATCCACAATTGTACGTAGGTACAATTTGCTCTTTCTGCTCCCAAATGCTCATCTGGCAGATGACGTGGACTCCCTTCTATAAAAATCCAACATAAACCCCAGGTGTCACCGCTGGAACCGGGGATCATGTAGTGCACTATATAGTGAACATTCAGACCGTCCGTCCCGATAATCAATGATCTGATAGAGTTAAACTCTTTGGTGGAAGAGTCTTTTTAAATCCGAATTGTTTAAAACACTTTTAGATCGTCCAGATGTTCACTACAGGGTTCATGGATCATTGACCGTCAACCGACCGAGTAAGATTCAGTGGTCTTAGGGCACCATTCTACCACATATTTTTGTTTGGTTCATATATTTAATGCTGGGTCCTACAAAAATGTATAGCGTGGAGAGGTGTTGGACCCCACGTGGCGGTACTCTAAGACCACCAAATAATTTTTCCAACCAAAGAACCAACAACAGCTCAACAACAACAAAAACAATAAAGGCAGCTTGACTTCAGTCCCCTTTGTCACATATTTTACAAATTTAGTGGATTAAGTATAATAGAATCATCAATCAAATGGAAAAAGTGTAATAGAATTAATAATAGTATACTTTATTTATATGCTACTTCCATACACATATCGTAGTTTTTATGTAATTTTATTTTTAACTCATATTTAAAATAATCACAAATATTTCGACGATAGGATGCGTGGTTCATTTGGATTACTCCTTAAATTTGATCATTAGAAAAAACAAATAGAGGAATCCAATCTTTAGAGACGAATGGGATCTTGTTGTTTGAATTCTTAAGTCCGAGCTTGGATTCAATCATTTTCGTGTTAAATTATTTATTGTGTAGTCTTTGTATGGATAATATAATAAAAAAAGAACTCGATATTATGATATAAATAAAAGTTTAATCACTTTCCTAAAAGCCAAATAAAAATTTTCATGACTTCAGCATGATGTGATATACTTATCGAGTCAGAGCAATGTTAGAAGCACAAATTCATAACAGATTTCATATGCATATGAGATCACGTACATCGACCATCTTGAAACACAAATGTGTCAGAATTTAAATCTTGGCTTTTTTTTTTAATTTAGTCATGCTATTTTCTTTTAATGAATAATTCAAGAAGTCTATATATTTGGGCGGCTAAAGACCAATAAATTACTACAAAATAAAAAACAATTTAAAATCACCAAACATACCAAACACACGACTTACAGATGGAAGTTTAATACAAAAAAGAAATAGAAAAAAAAAAAAAAAAAAAACAGAGTGAGCAAAAAGAAACAATAAGAATACAGTAAGCTCTCACTCACTCCTCACCTTCTCTCTCTAAAAACAACCAAATAAGTCGTCTCTTCTTTTTTACTACTACTCCATCAACCCCCAAAAAAACATTATAAAAAACACACACAAAACCAGTTCCCCCCCTTCTCTCTCTACATTTTTTTCCGCCCTCTCTCTCTATATCTCTCTCTCTTCTGTATTGTATGTATAGCCGGGAAAGAAACCCAAAAATCCCCGATTTCTCTCTCACCTGTCTAAATGTCGAGGTTTTGAAGCATCAAATGTGATGGGAAGTGGTTTCTCGCAGCTCTTCCCTTGCTTCGACCCGGGGGTGAACCGGACCGGCAGCAACAGCAACCATCCGGACGTGATCTTCTCAGCTACCGAGCCGCTCGACGAAACCCTAGGTCACTCCTTCTGTTACGTCCGGTCCTCCGCTCGCTTCCTCTCTCCCACCCCGTCCGATCGGTTCGTTTCCCCAACTAACTCCCTCAGGTTCTCCCCATCTCACGAACCGGCTAAGCCCAGACCCGGCGAGACCGGGTTCAAGGCCATCTCCGGCGCCTCGGTGAGTGCCAACACTTCTACTCCCAGAACCGTCCTCCAGCTCGACAACATTTACGACGATGCCACTGACTGCATCGGCGGTGGGGTCAAGTCCAGCATCGTTAACGGCTTCGAGAGTACGTCGTCGTTTAGTGCCTTGCCGCTCCAACCGGTGCCTCGAGGTGACCCGTCCGGTCCGATGGACAGGGCCTTCTTCATGTCCGGTCCGATCGAGCGTGGGGCCCTCTCCGGACCGCTCGAACCCTCCGGCGGGTCGGACAACGGGCGGGTTCCCTTCTCCGCCCCGCTCGGTGGCGGGTACGTAAAAAGGAGGAGGAAGAAGGGTATTTCGGGAATTAGAAAAGCCTTCTCGAGGAATTTCTCGGAGAAGAAGCGGTGGGTTGTTCCGGTGAGGAATTTTGTTGGACGGAAAGAGGTAACGGCTGGAGGAGAGAGAGAGGGAGTAGCTGATTGTGAATCGAAGAGAGATAATAGTAGTTGTAGTAATGTCCAGTGGGCTTTGGGGAAGGCGGGTGAGGATCGGGTACATGTGGTCATATCGGAAGAGCATGGGTGGCTATTTGTTGGGATTTATGACGGGTTTAACGGACCTGATGCTCCTGAATTCTTGATGGGTAATCTCTATAAAGCCATGTATAATGAACTAGAGGGTTTGTTTTGGGATTCTGATGATGTAGCAAATGTAACTACTTCAGAAAATGTAGATAGCATTGGTGATGGTGGAGGGGATCGTTCTAATGATGGAGGGAATGAAATGACGGAATCGAATAGGGGATCGGTCAAGAGAGTAACGTTTGAATCGGAACAGACTGGGAGTAGACGGAGGAGATTATGGGAATTTCTAGCGGAAGACGACCCGGAAGACGGGCTTGATCTATCTGGCTCTGATAGATTTGCATTTTCAGTAGACGATGCACTTAGGGTGAGCAATGCCAGTAGACGGTCACTCTTGTTATCAAAGTTGAAACAAGGGTTGATTGGGCATAAAGAGAGTCCCTGGAAATTTGGGTTTGAGGCCAAGGAGAAATCCGAGGCCGAGAATAGAGCGGAAGAGAGGATTAGGAAAAGCAGTAGTAGTAGGAAGCGTAGTAAAGTTGGTCCAGTTGATCATGACTCTGTTTTGAGGGCAATGTCGCGGGCTCTTGAAGTGACTGAACTCGCGTATTTGGATATGACGGATAAGGTTCTTGATCAGAATCCGGAGCTTGCCTTGATGGGTTCATGTTTATTGGTTGCTTTGATGAGAGACGAGGATGTTTATGTGATGAATGTTGGGGATAGTAGGGCTATTGTGGCTCAATATGAGCCGGAAGAAATTAGTACTGGCACACGGGTAAAGAGGGTTGAGGATAATAATGGATCAAATGCAGAGGACATAGTTGAGGAGTCTATAGATGCCGGGGAGAGGGTAATTAAGGTGGAAAATGAGGCTACTACTCAAGCTATTATGAGATTAACTGCATTGCAGTTGTCTACTGATCACAGCACAAGCATTGAAGAAGTAAGTGTTGAATCTTGGAATATCTTAAAGTAATTCATTGTTTCCTTTTTTGATATCTTGGGAATTGTCAAGTTGTGCTATATGCTTCCATATGGTAACTTGATATCAATTGGAAATGTTGTTTGGTTGAGGATGTAGTTGTACCTATAATGGACGTTATAAAAATGAATTTGTTACTGCTTTAGGCAAGTTTTGAAAAGTATGTCTAGTTCTCATTTGGCACATAAAATCTAGATTCTGGCAATGCAGACTATGATGTCCATGTCCCTTTCTCTTTCTTTCCAGGTAATATAAGTACTAGCTTCAATGATTAAACTTGATCCTCAGCTGCTTAATTTGCTTATTTAATGGAGTGCACATTTTGGGGCATAAAACATTGAATAAGGAATAGTTATAGGAATATAAACATGGCACAGTCCCCTCATTAGTAGACGAATTCAGTCAAATTTTTGGATGCTGTCAATATGCACAATCCTTGCCTATTCTTGGATATGAGAACTTCTGCTCTTAACGTGTTTCTTACTATGGAAAAAAAGGAAACTGTGATGGAAATCTGTCTATTTTTGGTGTGGAACCCTAATTTAGGGAATATCTTGTGTCAGAAAACTTCAATTTTCTGTTCCTCTGAAATGACTGGATATCGAGCTGTTCAGTTTCTGCTTCTCTTGGTACTTTGGAGGAAGCTCGTAATTTGATTGCAATTGGAGGTCAAAGGCCTGGGCCTTAAAATTTTCCCCAGCTTTCTGCTCTGGTGGAAAAATCTGTGAATCCTTTTGTAACCTTGTGGTCTGCTACACTCGCCATGGCTCTTGATTTAAAATTCCAATTAGCGCTCAAAGTCCCCCTTTGAGCTGAGGCATTATAGTTCCAAATCTCTTGATGGTGAAGTCATCCTGACCTGGATATGTTGAGGGTAGTAAGTAGTTATTGTGGATACACTGGTAGCTAGATTCTAAACCCCAAAGTTCCCATTGACCTTTTGTTTGCAAACATGAGGTTGAACTGTTGAAGTACATATTAGTATCCTGCTGAAAGATCAGTTTTTTTGCAGCCATGATGCTTTAAGAAACCTTGGATGATCCCTCACAGATTTTTTACTCCCCTTAATTATGACCAGCTTCGGAATAAGGATTAACCTTTCCGTGCTGTTTAATTCACCTCTCAGAGATCTGAGACAATAATTCATTGTACTCCTGGAAAATGCCATCATAAACCTTAAGAAGCCTCTTTTTCCTTAGTCACAAGGTTATTTTCAATTTCGTGGTTCTGTCCCATCCACCTTGTCTGTTTCCTAATGCAAAAGGACAGTATAATTTGAGGAAGCTTCATAGTTAGCTTCCTTGATTTTACAGGAGATTTCCTTGATATTGGATGCCTCCTCAATGAATGTAGTGCATGTAGGTTAACTATTGGCCATTAAATGTATCTCAAGATCTAACTGATAAAAGTTTGGGATTAGGGTTTAGGGTTGTGATTTTTCACATGAGAATTATCTTCTGTATGGCATGAGTCAATGGATGACTGTGTTTCCCTTACTCTACCTGATTTTTGTTCTTTCTACTGTGAGTCAAATCATTAGGCAGGTCTGACAAAAATGAACTTCAGGGTGTTAGCTACGGTACTACCACTCCTTAAGTTTCCTTATAAGCCCTTCTACGATTCTTTTGGCCAAATCCCATTAGCTGTGGCTTGGCCTTGGCCACAGACCTGCTTGTTTCCACTTGTTTTGACAGCCCAATTCGGATTTTACACGCCTTTCTAGTTGTATGAGATTTATTGTGAGTGTAGTTGTTTACCGTGGATGCGGTTGATTCTCAAGCTAGCTATAAATTAGTGAAATAGGGTATCCCTAGTGATGTTTACAAAAAGCTTTCAGAAATCACTTAACTAGTGGTTAGAATGTTAGGTGCTAGCCTGCTAGGGATACAGTTGCGTAGTGACTCTACTGAGGGAAGTATGGCAAAGCGTAATGCAAGTTGGAAGTTGTTCGGGCAAAGGAATTAAAGAAGAAGAGGCCACCTAGGTTAGAATTGCATCATAGTATCCTCAAAGGGTACTGCTGAATATTGTCTTTAAGACCTGTTCTCTATTGAATTTAAAGAACACATTGTCATATGTTCACTTAAATGGATGAAACTGTAGATAGATGAAGATTAGAAATTGTCGCTTAGGACTTCGAACCCTGTGTATAGCAACTTGGCTACTTTGACTGTTTAACTCATGCAAAGTGGTAAATAACTAAAACCCGTCTACAGAGACCCCATATTACAACTTGGACTCAACTTAGTTGCTAGGAACCGCCATCACATGTCCTGTGCACAAGTGTGTAAGAACTATTACGCTTCACTTGTAAAGCTTAACAAAAACAAGCTAAATGTATCTAGGGAAATACTGAGTTGACAGGATATAAACTATGACCCACGAAAACACCTAGCATGGATGTCTTCGGATAGATGGAAAGTGGCCCTCTTAAGTAATCAAACCAAGTTTTTACATTTGAAGCATATCAAATGCATATTGCCATGATGAAAATGTCTCCTATCCAGATGTTCTCCCTTGCCTTTTGTTTCTTCCTCGTCTCTTTTTTTGCTGCTGCTGCAACTGTTTATGATCTTTTCTCTTCTATCCTTGATGGTTTCTAAGCATTTTCTCTCTTCACATGAACTATTGCAGGAAGTTATTAGGATCAAGAGTGAACACCCAGATGACAGCCATTGCATTGTTAACGACAGAGTAAAAGGCCGCCTTAAAGTTACCCGTGCATTTGGGGCTGGGTTTCTTAAACAGGTTTGTTCACAATTTATTCTATTGTATTTGTGTAAAGGATCTCCATTATGAAAACAGGGTAGTCTTTCAAGGGGAGAAAATATAGTAGACAAAAGCACTCAGTCTGAGCTAATTGAATTGTGATGGCCACATGTTGCATGGAAAATAGCAAGTTAGTTGTTAGATTTCAAGCAATCCGAAGTACTAATATTGGAGAACGAGGTATAGAGATTTTACATGTCATTTCCTAACAAATTTAGAATCGATGATGGAACAGGTAATGGTTTATGAGGATTACACAGAATTATGTGAACAGAGTCTACAGACGAATGTCTTGTACGAGAAGTATTATAGCAGTATAAGTACAGCATATATCTCTAAAATATGTGTTTCTCATACTGATGAAGTTGTTGTGCTAGGAGCATTAATGCTGTGCCTGCATAGCTGCTTTATATCAATGAAATATTTATTTCTCATATTTAAATCTCTTGAGTCTCAGTTTCTAATTTCAAAACATTAATATATTATTCAGAGCATTAGGTAAAAACTTTTATCAGGATTTTGGAGACTTTAAGTGATATTTTTCACTTGCATGTTGGTGCAGGCCAAGTGGAATGATGCATTACTGGAAATGTTTCGGAATGAGTATATTGGTACTGCACCATACATATCTTGTTCACCTTCGCTTCGTCACCATAAATTATGTCCAAGAGATCATTTTTTAGTCCTCTCATCTGATGGCTTATACCAGTACTTGAGTAATCAGGAAGTGGTTTCTCATGTGGAGAGTTTTATGGAGAAGTTTCCGGATGGAGACCCTGCACAACACCTAATAGAGGAGCTTCTTTTGCGTGCAGCCAAGAAAGCTGGTAAATTCCTCACCTTTCTTTTGAACATTTGCAATTGTTTACTCAAATTGGCATGTGTTTCTTATTTCAACTTTTCCATAAGTCTCCCATCTTTCACATGTTTAATTACTGGAAATCTTTCTTCGAAAATTTGAGAAAGTCGAAAATTTGAGAAATTCACTTCTATTTTGGTTATGCAGTAGGGTGGAAGCAGATATCCTGGCATAACTGTTGTTATTTATGGTCAATATGCTTGTTCAAAAATTAGTATCCAGTTGTGGTTTATCTGGATTTGCTGGGGAAGACTCTAAAGTAAAGAGACCGGATCTATTTTTTTTTCTTTCCCTTTCGGCTTTCTGTTAGTGGAATTGGCAAAGCCATTACCATCTCTAATTTTTCTGTATCAAGCTTTTGACGGCACTATCATCTCAATAGCTAGTTTTTGGGGTTCAGACCTGCCCACTTTCATGTACTTGAGCTGCTCTGAAATGGGCTCAACCTATGTATATCAAGCTATCCAAAAAGTAAAAGGTTTAGGATGCTACAAGCAAAGACAGGAGAAACAGGGGGAGGGCTGTCTTTCTGAAGCGGAAATGCATCAAGAGATGTAAACAACTGAAAACCCATTCTTCTAGCCCGTATGAGTACTCAAAATTAGAGCCAGAAGTAAGATATGGCCTAGGATCCTGCAGATTCTGTTTTTAATTTCTGGACACCGAGTCACCCATATCTATGTTCCTGGCCCCTGAATGAATCATTGCAGGCACACAGAAGGAAAATGAAAGAAATTTTTTTTTGAAAAGCAAAAAAAAAAAAATGAAAGAAATAAAATCCAGAATGTCGGGTTAGAATGTTTGATTTTTTACCTTGTTGTGTTATTTTGGTCAGGTTGAATTGTGCCGGAGAAGGGTTTTGGTGTGGCTCGTATGCCATATTGTGGATCAAATAACATTTTTGGCATCATTATGTGTTTTTGATTTGTGTCTCTTAGAGTCATTCAAATAGCGTTGGAGAAATCAGTAACATGTAAACACCTTTGACACTTTGCTGTTGCACTAACTGCGTTGAAGTCACCTTCTTCCCTCCTGCCCGGAAGCTAGAATTGGTCTCAAACTCTTTCATTCAAATGAGTGCCTTCGCTACGGGGCTGCTGCATCCGCCCCTACTGTAGCCTACAGGAGTTTCTTCTCTTAATTCTTTTAATGCAATTCTTTCTTTCTGGATATCCAATATCCGGATAACGAATTGGTACCGGGTATGTATGGGTCAGCAGGATCAACAGGATCTACTGAATTCACAGCTTCATAAAGTGTGAATCCAGGGGCTGCTACCTCGACTTCTACCCATGCTTCTGGGCATGACGACTATTCTTTTCTGCCAACCTGGAAAAAAAATGCTGTTATGTCGGCTTAAAGCCAATCGAATCTTTGATCCGGCCGGCTTTAAGGAACGGTTTCCTTATTCAATAGTCGAAATCTTTGATTCTATGCCAGCCCGAAGAAGTTGCTTGAAACTGTCCTTGAATTCCGACATGGGCGGGAGTCAACCTAAGGCTAGTTCGAAGTCCGAATGAATGGAAAATCTATACATAAAGAGTCTCACCATCCATATTCTAATGAATAGCCCATTCTTCGAGCATGAAGTGAAGCCTTTTTATTATATACTACTATACGTACCTTAGGGGCTTAGGGTTTAGGTTATACTAGGTTGGATTCATTGTGTATCTTCTTCTTCTTCTGTCGTCTGAACTATTACTCGTGTGATTGTTAACATACCCCAAATCCCTTTTTACCCCATAAAACACTAACCAATCACCCAATCAATTCAACTCTAGCCCGATCAATTTGGCCGCTGTGTAAGCAGTTACATTGTGTCCAATTCAATACCACTGCAATCTGGCATTTTGCAAATCATGCTCAAATGCAATTCTTTCCATAAAACCTAGGTTGTTTCTTACCCCTCGTACAACATCCTAAAAGTTTTCCTTAATCTGCCTACCAAAAATTTGTATTGCAGGTGGATTAGGAGTTGGAAACTTAGGCCCAAAATCCTGATATGCCCTACATCATAGAATCCTGATTCCCAGTGCCCGTCAACTGGTTTCAGTATTGCCTTAATTGAGACTTCAACCCCCACTCTTTTCAACTGTAGTCTCACATAGGTTTTTTTTGGGTATTTTTTCTTTTGTATTTGCTTTCACTTTTACCCTTTATTTCTTTTGTTTTTGATAGATAGGAATTTAACTGCTGAGAGAGTGAAGGTGGTAGACATGGACCTAAAATTGTATCTTATGGTTCGGGTACTAATTTGACAGTACTGCATAACCTTTCGAGTAGCCGTGCTTGACTAGAAGGCAATAAATTAAGATGAGCTTGTTACTTATTTATTGCTTGCATTTGATCCACCAACCTATGTCCATGGTTTTGTAAAACTTGCTGCATCATTGAGGCTGAAAGAACAGAAGCAAATTTGCTGTATCATAAAGGTCACTTGTTCTTGTATGCATTGGTAGGTGCACTAAGTCTACAGTAAGTGATGGACAAACCAATGAATGGGGCTTTGGCAGAACTAAGAGGCCTACATTTACTATTGCTAACTACTATAACTTTTGGTTCATGTCAATTATATGACATCACTCTCACTGTGAGTGTTCACGTGCTTCTTTATATGTCGTTGTATGCCTATAGAGTTTAGTTCTTTCCATTGTCAAAATGATGTTTGGTGGTGTAACAATCTTGTCGTCCAACGACAGCTGTTGTCACTAGTTCACCATCCTTTGCTTCCTTTCAAGCTGTAAGTCTATAACTGATAAAGTCAACTACTTGTTTATCCTGTGGAGTATTTGCGTATGCACACATTGGAGTAAACCTGACAGAGTACCTCTTGGCATTAATGCTAGCTATTTGTGTCATCCCTCATATTCTCTCAATGTTTCTTTTTCCTAGAAATGTATCATGGCACCAGAAATAATTTCTACAACAATAGCGGTAAGGCTTGAGTTCTTTTGTTCCTGTTTTTACTTCACGTTTCTGGTGAATCTTAAATGGCTCACGGCCATGACCAAGTTGCCTGAAACATGTAGTGATGTGGTCACGTATGGAGTGTGCTTGATAGTGTATTTTAATTTTCATCTACTGTTTTCGAGTTATTATCAAAGTTTTTACGAATTGACCAATATTTTCGATCCCCCACCTCATAGTTTGTATTTCCAAAGTAGCCGACAAAGCACATGAAATTAGTTCCTGGAGTTCACTGAACACATTTTTTTGCTTGTCCTGCAGTCATATTACCGATCAACATAAAATTGCTGAGGTATCCTCTTGAGGTTATGTTGACTAATTTCTACTTTCATGCAGGAATGGATTTCCATGAATTGCTGGATATCCCACAAGGCGATCGGAGAAAATACCATGATGATGTTACTGTGATGGTTATATCACTTGAAGGAAGAATTTGGAAGTCCTCAGGGAAATACCTTTGAAACAACCTCCAACCCGAGGAACATCTCGACCCTTGACATCGCCGCAAGTCTCGGGTTTTGATCCTCAAGCTGAGCTAATTGCCAGCAGATTGGATGCTCCAATTCCGATCCTCTTTTCATGGGTCCATGAGGACACTTTTGGCTCTCATCATGAGGATACCAATATGGGAAACCCCACATGACCAACTGCTGGATTATCAACAAGACTCCAAATGCATGAAAATATAGGTTTTAGGGTGGAAAAATAGGAATTTTGTAGGTGGGATTCAGGGGAACTGATATTTAGCACAAAAAAAAAAAAAAAAATCCCTTTTTTTCTTTCATATTTTTCTCCTCTTTTTTAGTTTTTGCATTGGTGGAGGATCATTTCAGTTCGTCGTTCTTTTCTTTTTACAGCAACAAGATCTGGTTGTAATTTGGTGGGGGTATAAATTTCCTTATTAACATGAGCATTTTCCCTTGTCATAGGGAAGCATCTGTATTTTGGTTGGTGGATTTCCACCAATGAGGTTTACAAGAGCCGGAAATTCTAATCAAACCCATTTGCAGAAAACCATTTTCTTATTATTTGCACATCATTTATTTGCAACTATGCTTTATCATCCCAAGAGAACTAGTAACTACAACAGGACATAACTTCTATATTGACAAGGCGCATGCGGTCCTCTGCCAATCAACAAACTGAATTAGCCATTACGCTGGTTGTATTCCTTGAGTTAATTTGGCTTTGTTTTCTGTCTTTCCTGTTTGTATTTTGTCGTTGTCCAATTGTATTTGCTTGTACTCGGTAGCATTGGATTAATGAATCTCTCTCATTCTCAAAAAGAAAAAAGAACTTCTATATTGTGCTATATGATCAAAGGTTATATGAAATTTTCATGGTAAATTATGATTTACCACATGCTGCAAGCCAATTACCATCCTACCCTTGTGGTGGTGCTTATTCTTCTGTGAGGACATTTGGTCTGTCAATATATGTAGTCACCTGTGAAAATGAGTTAAATTGCAACATTCTATTGATGGTTCCTGATACATCCTGCAACTGCAAGAGATGGAACCTTTGAGAGTAACCATGATCTTCTCTTGTTGCCAACAAAGGCTCTCTCTCTCGTCACTGGTCCACTCTGCCTAAATGGTGCAACAAAGTTTCTCCCCCATGCGATTCCAACGCACTAGCCAGCCCTTGCGAAAACTTGTGGATTCCTGCACTAATGTTGGCTACAAATAATCAAATCATGTGGCTGTATTGTATTTTATGGACTATAATTCTTTCACGAACAATTTCCATACAGGGAGCTACAAAATGAACTGAGATTCAGCAGAGCTTCCAAAGCATAGAACGTTTGTTTTGACACATTGACAATTGCAGAAAGCCTTTGGGCATAAAGTACTGCTAAGTATGCTTCGAAATCTGCTAACAAGCAATTACCTTACTTGGAACTTCATTTTCTCCCAAATACAACAAAACCACTACCCACACAACCTTTTGGCTCAACACCTCAATCCAAATGGCTAAGATTTTTTTTTTTGACAACTCTGCCAGGATCTCGGTAAGTTGAACATTCCGCATTTTTTTTAGGACGTATCAAGAGAGAGTTGGATTTGGCTAGACAGAGTGTAGGTTCACGGACGATTTTCATGTAGGAATAACCAAAATAACTGGAGTAAAATGGATCACCCGAGCAGGCCGTTTACAAGTAAAGACTACGCCATGGCATATCGAATGGAGATATCCATTTTGAGACGCGTCAGCTCATCACGGAAGGCCCTTGGGCATCAACTGTTTTCTTCTGAAAATCTGGTAACAAACAAGTGCATCCCTTCGCATACAGCTCAACCCCAAAAGCTCAGACATTTCATCGAACACCTCCATTGCATTGCCCAAATTTCCCTCTCACTGCCATATCTTCGAGGCAAATTAAGGGTCTTTCGTCTTCGACTTTATCTTTTGATCACCAAAAACAGCAGTATCTTTAATTGGGGTGTAGGGTTTCTTGCAGAATTGCGATTTAAACACACCAACATTTGGAATTCCAGATGAGGAGAAGGGTGGGGAATTGGTGAAGAAGAATGAGAGGGGGAAAAAAAAATTGGGTTACAGATCCACCGAAGTGGGTAGCCTTAACCGGATGTGTCTGGTAACAGGTAAGCTCGAAAGCTGTTCCCGTCCCTGTCGGGGGAGATGCCAACCATCTCTCCTTTTTACGAACACAGACAGTCTTCCTATATCGGTGATATATATAGTATAGAAATATCTGAAACATAACCGATGTGGGACAAACGTTGGGAAATTTCAAACTCATTTGCAAGTAAAAACATCTCCCAACACTTGGCATGGAGTAGAAACCGTCCATTTTGATACAATCTTGATGCACAATGGAGTGTCAAATGACTCAAATCCAATGTGGATTTACGATTTTCTTCAAATTTGACTCCTCGTGCCAAAAATACTTTTAGCCTTTCGGAATTCAAAAAGTACGTGTTTTATACTTATAATTAATCGTAGGAAACTCTTTTTATAGATCGAGCGATATCCGATATCCAATTAAGTGTGAAGCGATATCCGATTAACTTTTAGAGTCCTAAAAATTTTCTCTGGGATGTAGGAACCATACAATGTTTCACATGAGATGCAAGGCTTTGTAGTTAAGGAACTAACTTTCTTTAGTCTTTTTGGGTGAGAAGCATCTTCATTCGATTAGTTGCTCAATTGGCCTTACTACCCTTAATGAGGGTATTAGACTATTAGTTGGACTTATTTTAAGTTTTCGGTTTTTAACATTCATAACTTTTAGCACTTCAATTTCTCATTTTTAGCACCCATAACTTTTACTTAGCAAAACGACTTTTAGCAAATGGGAAACAAAATTATTTTTAGCACATAGATTTTAGCACTTTTAGGCAAAAATGATTTTTTAGAAAATAACACTCCTAACTTTTAGAACTTCAATTTCCCGTTTTTAGCACCCAAAACTTTTAGCAAAAAGACTTTTAGCTAATGAGAAACGAAATGACTTTTAGCACATAGCTTTTATCACTTTTAGGCAAAAATGACTTTAGCAATGAGTGCTAAAAACGGAAAACTTGGCCTTTATTTTAAAACATCATGGCGGATGGCCTATTGGTCTTGGTGCCAATAACTTGCTGGGATATTCTTTTGGCCTTTCGTATTTTGCATTTGGCATAAGTGAAGTTTTAATTTTTTCGGTGATAGTAATCAGTTCACTTTAGCGTGCCATTCATTTATATCTATGTTTAATATACAAGTTATTTATGTTGACAGTGCAAGTTTGTTGTGGGTAATCAATCAAAAAAATATTCTATAATCAAAGCATCGTCTTGGTGCAACTTAGTTATGTTGAGATTGTTAGTCAGTCACTTGGTTCGGCGTGACATTTTTTTAAGTAGTTTTGGAAAAAGGGGGAAGTCCCTCTAACCGTACAAGGCTCAAACTTCCTAAAAAATCCGGAGGGAATGGAGGGAGTAGTGAGTAGTGAGTAAGGGGAAGTGATGGGCTCAAACTTATTAATATCACTGAGGGAATGACTCTATAGTATGATACCAAAAATATCACTCTATAGTATGAAACCAAAAATGCACTGAAAAAAAATATAATTTAGATATAAACTAAATTTTCTTTACTATTGTCAGTGTTGAGTTACTCGTAAAAGGTTAAAATAAATGTTTTCTACTAAATTTGAACCAAATCATTATAGCCCTAACAAAACAAAACAAATCTGGCCAAGAGAGTCCAATACATAATAAGGATAGTGGACGGCTCCTTTTCTTTTTTTTTTGTGTCGGCAAAAAAGAAGAAGAAAGAACTCAGAAAAACAAGAAGAAATAGACTTGGGCAATTGGTGTTTAGTTAGCCAACTTAAAAATTCATTTCTCTCAGTATAAAATTTTATTTTTGTCAAACGATGTAATGTATATGTAGATATTGCTCCATCCCATTTTAAACGTCCCCTTTTAGAAATGTATATTTTTTGTGGATCTTAAAAAATATACTTCCGTAGATTTTAAATTTTTTTTACACCGAAGTCCCCAATGAGCACTTTAACTTTATATAAAATAAATTATAAAATTACGTTGAGAAATATGGAGTATTTTTTATGTGTTTGAAATTGCACGTATTATTATCGGGGAGAAACATGATGGTGTCTGATCTGATTGATGGGCGTAGTATGCAGTGGAAGGATAGTACTCTCTGTTCTATTTTGCAACCAGAAGATGCTGCCTTGGTCAGATCAATTCCTTTTCCAGTGCAGGATATGGAGGATAGGTTGATTTGGCATTACTCGGCGACCGGTGAATATTCAGTCTGTTCGGGTTATGAGTCGGCAATGATGATGAAGCGAAATGGGGTGGGAAATAGTAGAGGTCGAGGTGAATCCAGTTCCCGGGATGCAGAGAAGAAGATTTGGACTAAGGTTTGGAATCTTCCTACCCATAATAAAATTAAGAATTTTATTTGGCGGTGTGTACAAGGTGCGCTGGCGATCAGAGAGAACCTATTCAAGCATCGAGTTACACTGGATATGATCTGTCCACTGTGCAATAATGATTGTGAGACTTTTAAACATCTCTTCCTAGAATGCCAGTTTGCTCAAATTATGTGGAGGATTTCACCTATTGCGTTCGTCCCAACTATGAATGAACAAGCATCAATCTTGGCTTGGTTTGATAATGTGATGGATAGGTGGAAAGGATCTGAGGAGGAAGCAAACAATTTAACTCCACGCACAATGATTTTATGGCGAATTTGGAAGTGTCGAAACGAAAAGCTTTTTAATGGTATTATGATTGAGCCAAGTCAGGCAATTTTACTAGCTGCTAAAGATGCTACGGAGTACGTGACAGCGATGCGTGAGGAGGGTGGAGTGCAGAGGTTGAGTTTGGAGCCAAGGGAGAGTGAACCATGTTCATGGCAACCTCCATCGGCAGGAAAAATGAAAATAAATGTGGACGGTGCATGGCATTCGAATAGTTGCAAGGTGGGGGCTGGAATGGTGGTAAGGGGAACGAATGGTGTTTTTATGGCAGCGAGGGCGGAAAATCTGGGGTATGCTAGGTCGGCTCTCATGGCGGAAGCTTTGGCTTGGAGAGCTGCATTGGGCTTTGCAGAGGCGATGGGGTTGGAGACGGTCATTTTTGAAGGAGATTCTCAAGCACTGGTTAGAATTCTTGAAAGTGCGGTAGCTTACCATGCTGATATTGAGGTGATTGTTGAAGATATTAGGAGGGGGAAGCATAGTTTCAAGGTGTGTGATTTTCAGTTTGCACGCCGGACTGCGAACACAGTGGCGGACAAGTTGGCAAGTAATGGGCTTCAATGTGTGGGCACGAGAACGTGGGAATTTAGGCCACCCGGCTGGTTGCGGGAGTGTCTTGATCGTGACCTTTCTTGACTTTGGTTGTATTAGTTTTTCCTACAGTTTGGAAGTAATGGAATTTCTATCATTTTGACAAAAAAAAAAAAGGTAAAGGGAAAAGTAAAGGCGGGAATTTAAAGTGTTTGAATTATTTTGAAAGTGGTATCTTGGTGGGGAAGATTCGTGATCGTTATCTCTAGGACCTCGGAAATTAGTCGAGGTGTACGCAACTTGACCCGAAAATCCGATTGTAAAAAGAAGAAGTTATATTCTCGGAATAAGTAAGTTTTATGTCAATTAGTTTAAATCTGGTGTAAGTGACCTGAAACTCGGCTTTAAAGTTTCATATTAGAGCAAGTTTATTAGATTATAAGTGCTTCTTAATTGCAGTATGTTATTTGTGCACAATTAATTGTGTAGATCGTATATTATCTGAAGGGGTAAAAGGCAAGTTATCGTCATATTGCTCTCTTTGTTTTTGAATTTTGTGATTACTCAAAAAATTACCACTGATAGGATTTTTTTTTTTGTGAACATAAGGAGTACTGTTGCAAGGTACGGTGAGTAGGGATGAAATCGGTTCGGTCGTTGTTTTTTTTTTTCTTTTTTTTTCCGATATTTTTGACCGAACCGATTAAATCGGTTTTCAATAATTAAGAACCGAAACCGATCATATTTTTTAGAAAACTGTTCGGTTCGGTTTGGTATGGTTCAACTCGATTCAATCGCTTCCGTTGGTTTTTGCTTAACTGGGCCAAAAAACATATTATGGCCAAAAGCCCAAAAACTAAATTATTCTCCACATTATAAAAAGCCCAATTTTCAGCCATAAACCACATAATAGAAGTACTTTAAAGCCCAATTAGCCCATTGTCATATATTAGACCACTGGCCCTTCAAATTAAAAAAGAAAACAGAAAAAAAAAATTGACATATTACATATCACCAACCACCACATATTCTCAGTTCAAAAAAAAAAGAAGAAAAAAAGACCCATACACATCCTTGTTCCAAAACACCAGTGCACTGGACATATTACATGTTTCATTAATACATTACTCATTCAAATCAAAACAGGATATAGAACCTGTTAAGTTGTGGGTGTAAATGTGTAATTAGGTTGTATATGTCTACTGTTTCAATTAAGATAATAGTTTAGGATCACAATGTAATTTATCTTTCTTACTCTTGTATAAGTACTACGTAATGAGAACAGAACCCTAGTTTTTTACCTCTCAATAAAATTGTCTAAGTTTACATGGTATCAGAGCCGAGATCCACCGATTGAGATTTCGCGGCTGAGTTTTCTCACGTTCAATATCAGATTAACCTTGATTACTGACATCGTTTGAGTTGCCTCACGTTGTCTGACCCTTGTCTACAAGACGACACCCTTTTTTTCCTCTCCCATCATAGTCTTCACGTACGGGAGGAAGAGATCTTCACGACCT
Organism: Vaccinium myrtillus; assembly: GCA_016920895.1. NCBI lineage: Eukaryota > Viridiplantae > Streptophyta > Magnoliopsida > Ericales > Ericaceae > Vaccinium > Vaccinium myrtillus. The sequence goes on along the minus strand of CM029271.1, from coordinate 5,764,751 downwards.
CTGTTAGGGAGGAAGAGATAATCACTGCATCCCTAGCCAACCACCGACCTCCTTAGGACTCGACTTCCACTAGATAATCCACCTCCGATTACCCTAGCCAACCACCGTGACCCTTGACCCTCGCACCAACTCTCGGTTTGGACCGTAAGACTCTCAAGGTGTTTTTAGACATCCCTCCGTCCCTTTTTAAATGTAGACATTTCCATTTTGGGCTGTCCCTAAATAAGTGTGTGGTTTGAAAAGTTAATGGGTAAAAATTTGTACAATTATCATTTTGCCCTTTGAAAAGTTAGTGGATAAAGAGTTAATGGGTAAAAGTGGAGGATAATTTTGGAAAGTAGGGGTAAAAGTTGATGTGAAAAGTGTAAAGTGGAGGAAAAAGTTGATTTTTGAGATGTTTCGTTGGATTGTTAACATTTAAAAAGGTATTGTTTACTGGGTCTCCTTGGATCTACTGGGTTGTCTCAATTTGGATGCTACTGGACTCGACAGTGACTTGGTTGTGTCTATACAACGCTCTGTTGTTCTCTGGTTGGTGCTAATCTGACTGGACTCTCTCTCTACAAGAGAAATATTTGGGTAACTTTAAGAACCACTTTTTTTTTGTTGCTGTTTGAATTTTTCTAGCAAGGTAACACTGATTTTTTTGTGTGATTTCACTATGTCTTTTGATTCAAAAAATATTAAGACTGAAACTTCTAGTACTAAGGATATGTCAGACCAATTTGAAAGAAAATTGGAGAATGTTCCTTTGGATATTTGTCCTATAAAATTGGATGGGAAAAATTATTTGCTGTGGTCTCGCACCTTCACTTTGGCTATTGAAGCCAGAGAGATGTCAGAATTCATAGAGGGTCCTATCACTCAACCTACAGAGGCTGTTGCCCTTAAGAAATTTAAGTCTCAAAGATATTTGGTCATGACCTGGTTGTTTAACTCTATGAAAGCTTAAATTCGTCATAACTTTCTGCTCCTTGATACTCCACACAAGGATGCTACTAATTGGTTGAAAAGGTTAGAGAAAGAGCGTATTTATGACTTTCTTGCTGGCCTTGACATGGAGTATGATCCAATTAGAGTGCAAGTGCTGGGTCGTGTTCCATTTCCGTCTCTGGGTGAAGCTTATGCTATTGTTCAGCAGGAGGAGAGTAGGAGGGGAGCTATGGTGCCTACTCCTATTTCTGATCACTCTGCCTTGGTTGTCAGTCCTCAGGGTCAGTTTGGCTCTAGCAGAGGGTTTACTCTTACTTCAAAGAGTGGTAAGTCACAGTATGGTGCTAGCAATGGGTCTATTGATCGTGAGTCACTTCAGTGTGATTATTGCCACAACACCGGTCATACTAGAGATTTTTGTTGGAAGTTACATGGTCGCCCCCCTCGTGGGCGAGGGGGTGGGTTCTCAGGCCTAGACTCATGTTCGCAAAATACTGGGAAGTGTAAAAATACAGTTTTTGCGAAAAAATGCTTGGATCAAGCACTTCCCAGTATTTTTTTTTGAAGATTTCCCGCGTGGACCCTTGAAAACACCTTCTGAACACATTGGACGGATCGGATTTTCCAAAAACAATTTGCAACACAAAAAAAACACAAATTTTCTTATTTCCGGGAGGTCCGGATAAGAAAATGACTTTATATATATACTCAAACTCGTAATTTGCGGACCTCATGGATCGGGGTCGAATCTCGACGATCCGAACCGCTCAATGTGTTTAAAACGTGATTTTAAGGGAAACCGCGAGGATTCATCTAAAAAAAATACTCGGAAGGGCTTCATTCGAGCATTTTTCGATAAATTATATATGTACGATTATTATGAAAAACCGCTCGGATGAAGCCCTTTCGGGTTTTTTTTTTTGTGATTCCTCGCGTTGGCCATGGAAAACATGTTTTAAACACATTGAGCGGTTTGGATTGTCGAAATTTGGTCCGGAAAATCAAAAAAGGGGTGGTCCTCACGGAGGAGATCTTTGAGGGAGTCCTCAATAGAACATCTTCCTATATATATATATATATATTATATATTTCACGTCTTGGGGCAAGATCTAGTGAATAAAGTGTAGGGTCTTGGGGCAAAATTCCCAAAATATCCAAAAATATATGCACAAGTCTGTAGGAAATTTTAATCCCACTAGATCAATTGACCCTCTTGCCCCCTTTTTGGGTCCGCCTTGAGAGAATACCATCCTTACCATTGGATTCTAGGTAGAAGAAGAAAAACGTGGAGGTGCATTTGGGGTGAGTATGGGTTGCGGTGCTAAGGACAAAAATAGTGCATCCATATTCCTCTCTTTTCAAGTAATTTTCAGCAGCTTCTTGTGCTCATTCGGGACTAATTTTGTTCTTTGTTTTGGCCTTTGGGTCTCATCCTTTCAGTTGTATTGGAGGGTTTGGATCATTAAATTGGGTGAGATCTTTCTGTTGGGAGCCAAATCGCCGAACCCAGAACTGATGTTTATGAATTAGACAGTAAAAAAATAAAAATAAAAATAAAATCCTACAAAGCGGAACTAGAGTTTTACCTCAACCCCGCCGGCTGAACGCCGCTTGACTTGTTTCATGTAGAAATCAACAAACCTGATTGTTGAACGTTACAATCTTTTCTCGGCAGTACCTCATGATCTTCTGCTGTATTCCCTTGCATGTCGATCATGTAGCCAAACCACCTTTTGGTATTATGAAGGAGCGTCTGAGACCTAAAGAACATAAGGATATATATTTATAGAATGAGGACATAGACATAAGAAGAAATAAGTCTCGGCTCTTTGTGCAAATAAGAAACCCTAATTCTTTAAGGAATGTATTTCTTATTTCTTAAATTTTACTGTAATTCACACCACTATAGAATTTTAAGTGCACTCCTATTCTTATCTCAATTATATTTCGAGCTCCATATAATTATATACTCATTAATCTCCCCACGTTAAGATTACAAATACCTTTTGACTAAATTAAATTATTGACGCTTACATTTAATCAAAATCTTATAAAATAACTCCACAAATATTCGATATGTTGAAATACCACTTATTTCAATTTTATCCAATATATCCCATTTTTAATCAACATCTTATCTTATCTCAATTTTATCTTATAAAATACCAATTAACCTATTCGATACGTAGGATACAAATATCCAGTTATAGGGTTTGACATAGTCGAAACTTATAAGCTTACTCAATGGCGTAGCATCAATCACTACTGGGACGTGGATTTCATTATAATTAACATCTATCATATACATAATGTTGTAACCCAACTTACCAAGACTATTGACCCTAAAGAGGATCTCATTCTTTAATGAATCAAAGTCAACAACATTAAATGTACATATTTACTTGGTTATCCTTGGACTAATAAGAACATAAGTATTTATAATAACCATAAGGTTTTAATTATCTTATAATGTCAGTATTAAGATAATTACCTAAAGAAGGTCTCGTGACTTCAAATCTTAAAGCATCTACAAATCATGGCTTCAAATCTTGTGTGGAGTAGAAACGACACATTTTAGTCCAATCCTGATGCACAATGGAGTGCCAAATACAGATGGCTTCTCTCTTTAAAAAGTTTTCTCTTGCCTCCCCGTGTTTACACTGAAACTCACTAAAACGCTCTAAATCTATTTATAATGCAACTGCAATATGCAAAAGTAAGGATCAATGATCAAAATTGCTCCTTCTAAAACACAAAACACCGTTTTCACTGTAATTCGTGTGCGACTTTACTTTATAGCGTTTGGACTCCACCTACTCTTTGCCCGCATTAGAACTTTTGTTGAAGGTTGTCCGTATTCCCAACAACATAAATAAATGTATGATTGTAATTCTTTTTTACAGAGGTAAAGAGAAAGTAGATGTGATGGGTTGTTTAATTACTTGCTTTCCCATGTCAGTGGGTGGAAAAAAAGGCACTGTTCAAGTCATTTGGCTGCATATAAAAAGTTGACATACATGTGTAATGTGTGTGTACCTTGTCAATGATTTGGTCATCTGCAAATTTTGCGGCAAAGCCCGCCACCAAACACTGTGTTAGCTAAAATCCAAAAAGAACAAAGAGGGAGGGCCCCCCAAACACAATCTTAATCTCCCGTCAATCGAAGATTATCGTAATCTAATCCTAATTATTAATGTTTTCTGGATAAGATACCTATGGCAACTTTATTGTCATGAAACTCGATTAGAGCACATGGACTTAATGAGAGATTATTGACTTTGGAACATAATTTTAGAGCTCTTTTCGCAATATTATTGTGGAGGTGTTTGGCTTCTCCTCGGTGGTGCCGGTGGTGGTTGCCGGAGGGCTGATGTTTTATGGGGGTAGGCGGTGGCTGCTGGTTTTGATGTTGGCTGCTAGGGTTTCTCTTTTTTGGGCTTCATTGTAATATCAAGTGTGCTCTGTTGTTGGCATCAGGTGATTGGGCTTGACCCACAGGGTGGTGTTATTGGGCTTTTAGGTGATTGGGCTTGACCCACACGATCTAATGATGTTATTACATTAGACCATATGCCATATAAAATCTTTGTTTCGGAAAAGTAAAAAATACGAATCAAACTTAATAAAAGTTCAAAGAAGTAAAATATAATCTAAATAATGTGTCTATTTACATGGATTATTTTTGTATTTAGTGAACTTGTTTAAATTTTTATCTTGACTTTTAGTTTCAAATTTTTTATCTTGACTTTTAGTTTCAAATACTTTGTCAAGATAAATAAATAATTCAAAACAATTAATGCCAAATTAAATAAAATTCATAAAAAGCAAAGGAAGAAAAAAACACACTTCTTAGTAACACGTACCAGCCACCAGGTTCAAGTGGCGACAGATCAGCAATCCAAAAAGATCACGTGTGGGACCTACTGTGTCCGATCGTTGTCGGGTTCTGATTCAGCAAGAAATAACACAGCGATTTTAATTATGAATTTAGCAGACATTTTGGAGGGTTTTTGGATTACAAAAAAAAAAATGAAGATCTTCAAGATATGTTTACCAAAGTGCTCCGCCGCCTTTGTAATCTGGTCGTGATTACGCAACATTTCACTCCACATTCTGCTCGACAATTGCATGCGAAATTCGGCTCAACCATTTTAATAAAATTGCTTCAAAAATAAAATCTAATAATGCTATATACGCGACATTAAGACACAACATTAGACACAAAATCATGCGTAACACTATATGATTGGTGATTATAAAAGTATTTTCTTAGTGTTTGTTCTCTCATTATCAATCATGCAGTGCCTGTTGCAATTGGTTAACGAAAATCTGGAAACACAACAAAACAGAAACATAGATGAAACAGAAACTTACTGGACCAAATTCAGTACACCGGAATTTGGTAATAGACGACTCGAATCGAACCGGGGCAAGTATTAAGATACTCTGTCCTTAAAGCAAATTCGTCCTCCACTACGGTGCTGATGGACTTCGTAGACGTCTGCCTCCCAGGACTACCCGGTTTTCACTGTACGGAAGTAGCACTGCAATCTGTACAGTAGGCGAACCGAAAAACTACGCAGGAACTTTCAGATATTTTTATGCGGAATGATGCAGATTGTATGCAAGAAAAACGTGAATGAAATGAGAAGAGTCGGGTTCAATTTATAGGAAAATTGACACCCGATCGGAGAGGCACGAAAACGAAAGGTGTGACCGTTCGGAACTGAACAGTCACGATCGGTACTGTTTCACGGTTCACGAACGGAAACGACGGGAAAGGGAAAACGAAGAACTGTTTCGGAAGGAAAGGAGGAGACTGAATTCAAATATATGAATCGGGTTTCACCCGACCCAGTCCGAAATAAACTTTTCAGCAAAAAGATAAGAGCCTTTTGGGCCAAGCCCAATCTTATCTAATGGCCCAGCCCAGCCGGACGGGCGGGCGCGGGGTTTAAAGCCCACTTTGTCCATGCCTTCTCCCCCTATAAAACTTCCATGACCCTAAGGGCCCAACCCTTTAAGTCAAACTAAAGGTAAATATACCCAATCAACTTGTTCTCCATACCCAATGTGGGACAAGTATTTTTTTTCCCCTTCTACCAAGTTCATGTAGTCATTATTGAGGTCAATTTCTTATTCACCTTAACTTGATTTTGGCCAACCGAGTGTTTGGTCTTAATCTCCTAACCAAGACGTACACAACGGTATGTGGGTCCGTCCACGTGGACGTGTGGGACCCACTAAAAACAATTAATTAAAATTGATAAAAATCAAGTTTTTTTTTCCAACAGTGCCACGCATGATATTCTGTCCGATGTTGTATCTTGATGTTGTGTATGTAACATTATTGAATAAAATCTTGCTTGGATAGTTCACCGAGTTTTCATTAAGGCAATTAACTTTATAAAATTAATAGTCATCCCGTCCTTAATTTTTGGCCCCTTTAAGTACTTTTTGTTGTCCCAAAAAACTTGTCCTGGTTCAAAGTAATGCGCAAAAGTGGTTGAAAAAATTCACTCTTCACCCTCCACTTTTCAACTTAATTCTTAGTGATAAGAGAAGGCAATGATGATGTTTTTGAAAAACAAAAACGGTATAAAGAGAGTAAAAATATAACAAGTACAGATCACCTATTGCTTAATCGTAGAGTTGCTTGGAAAGTGTGGTCATTTATCATCAGATATGGTGGGATATGTTATGGGTTAATCCAGGGAGTATCTAAAATTTGATGACATGGTGGGTTTCGATCTTCTGTTGCTCTGATTCCTGAATAGGTTTGCGAGGCATATGATTGTCGGTTTCTTAGGTGCCAACATAGTTGGAATGGTTGCAGTCCGTTGTGATGCCGTTTTTTCGTAACTCTTTTAATCTTTGTAATTAACCTCTCTCAAAGATTAATAGATTTTTCTTCCCATAAAGAAAAACACACTTATATAGTCTATTATTAACATTTTCCTATAAAGTAAAAGGCACGTTGACTCAACTATTTGAATAAGGCTGTCTAACTAGGGTTTTTTGGATTATAGTGACAATCTATAAAACTTCGTAGGAGTAATACGCAAAATGTAAAACAATGGCGGCCAAACACCCCTGTAGTCATTATAGGAATATATATTTGTTTGTTTGCGTATAGTTCTTCCTAGGGGTGCACAAACACTTGGCCGGGCCGGGTTTACACTAGATAATAACGAGATTTGTGTATTCCCAAACCCGGCCCATTCATGACCGGGCTTCATTTAATATGCCCAAGCCCGGCCCAATTAAAACTTTAATATCCCAAACCCGTCCAACAAACCCATTTATTTTTCTAACGCGTGGTATTACAAACATAAATTAATCAACCATAAGATTAAGAAGACCTACAACCAAAAGATTAAGGAGATTCAACAAGAAAAATAGTAAAATAACTGTTAAAAAGAAAAGAGAAGATATTGAAGAGTAGATAAAGATGATCGTACTCTTGAATAAGAGACGATGAGATCTTACTAGATAAGAGATGAGTAGATGCGCCTCTTTGTCAAGATAAACAAACCCTAAGTAATTAGGTTCCGGTGGTATATGTATAGTATTAAAATAAAAATATTATTTAAAACGGGCTGGGCCGGGCTGGGTCGGGCCTCAGAAGAATTTCCCAAACCCGGCCCAATTAGTAAACGGGCTTAAAATGCCAACCCAGCCCGGCCCTATGGGCCTAAATATTTTTTCCAAACCCTAAAAAAATTGGGATGGGCGGGCTACTGGGCCAGAGTGCACCCCTAATTCTTCCTCATATGGTTGTTTCTTGAATTATTGTTCATTAGAATTTATCTAGTTATTTTAACTCTCATATAATTATATGTGAATACTATAATTTTTCTACCTTTTCACCTCTAAAGAGACAAAAAATAATATTACCTCTTCCAAATCTTATTACAAGAGAACTTACTACGACCTTTTCTTTTGGTAATGAAGAGTGTACTGATGAACCAAGTAGACTGATCTCTACAACCCCTAGCTCCCTTAACAGTTTCCACGCGTTTGCCTGAGATGAGGTGGCCCGAGGACAAATTGCTGCCCAGGAGAATCGACCCTACGACTTAGGGCGTGTTTGATAACTCTCTTAGAGGGTGAGATTGGATTACTAAGGTGTTGGGCCTTCAAAAGAACATGTTTGGTTTGATTTTTGTGGTATGGATTAGCAATCCCGTTGGATTGAAGCTAGAAAGACATATATACCCTCCCTTCTTCCATCTATTGACCAAATTGCCGTCTCACTATATAACCCTATTACTAATCTTCATATTTCCCAAAATGTGACATGTAAGTATTTATTTACTCTTCATTTTCCAAAATATATATATAGAACAAAAATTGTAAATTATTACTCCCTCCGTCCCTTTCTAAGTGTCTCCTTTGGAAAACGTGTATTTTCTTAAACGTAAAAAAATGTATTTGCATAGAATTTTTTTAAATTTTTTTTGCACCAAATTAAAGTCATAAATGAGCACTCTAATTTGTTGTAAAAAAATTAAAAAAAATTATATAGATCTATATATATTTAATATTATGCATGAATAAGGCGAGGCATATTTGGTAAATGGAAATGGAACATTTACCATTTTTTATATACTCCTACTATGCATAAGGATAAAAATGGAAATAGTGTTTTCAATCCAATCCCATCGCATGTGAAACAAAAATATTACATAACAACCCTATCTTTTAATTCGGTGCAAAATAAACATGCAAATTACTAATCTCACCTCATTACTAGTCTTACCTCAGGAAGCGGGGGAGGTGCTGTGCACAGCCATGCTGTGCACCCCTCTGCCGTTTGATCGAGTTTTGGACGGTCCGGATGTGTTTTGATTTTTTACCGGTAAAAAAAATCAAAATTAAAAAAAAATTGCCGAACGCATCCGAGCCATCCAAAACTCGATCCAATGGCCGAGGGGTGCACATCACCTCCCCCGAGTCCCTTACCTCATTATCAATCTCAATCCTAATCCCACCTTATTACCAATCCCCCATCCCTATAACGGTTATCAAATGAGCCCTTAAAAAACTCACCCGAGACAAGTCGATAAGCCAGTCCGACAATCCTAGGTTGGGGACAACAACGTATGCGAATTAATGCTCCATTTGTTTTGTGTGCCGACCCATTTTAATGCGATTAAATGATCCATTTGTTTGGTGTGCCAACCCATTTTTGTACTCAGGAATCAATACAATTTACAACGTGCATCAATGTTAACATTTGTTGACGTTTTCATTCGGCTTTCTTTGTCACTTTCTCTCTCTCCAACCGTTAATTTTAGAGTGGGATGATGCACATCCACCCTATTAGCTAGGGGTGAAAAAATAACCGACGGGACCCGAACCACCCCTATCTCGGTTTCCTGAAATTTACCCCGCAAAAAATAACAAATCATAGCCGTCCATCTCAATTTTAACGCCGGACCGAAAAAACCGAAAAAACCGAAAAACCCGAAAAAACCGAACCACCCCGAACCGATCGGTCCATTGTTTTTTTCGGTCGGGATCGGTTCCCGGAAAAATCACCCCGAACCGATTGGTTCGGTCCGGAACACCCCGAAAACCGAACCAAACCGACCGATTTTCACCCCTACTATTAGCCGAAACAATTTATTACTATCATTTTTTATAATGGAATAAATAATATAAAAAAACTCTCAAAACTGTATTTTTTTATCCAAAAGTAATAAATTTGTCCTTTCCGACCAAAAAACAATTATTGCAAATAGTTATTAATAAATTTTATCCTGTTTGATCAAAATAGCTCCTCAATTGGTAAGAGAGAGTCATTTTGATTCAGATAAGTGAGAGTTGATAATTTTTTTACTACTTTCTATTATCAGAAATGGTCCAACATGGTTTTCCAAAGGATTTTAGCAACTCTGGTGATTTTAGCAAGATTTTAGCAACTAGATTTTAGCTAAAATCAAGGTTTTGAAATAAAAAATGAAGTTTTTCGTATCGTTTTTCGATTTTTTCGCAAAATTAAGGTATTTCAAATAAAAAAATTAAGTGTTTCCGTGAATTATTTTTGAAATTTTTACAGCGAATTAAAGTACACGAGGAGTACTTTAATTTGGTGTGAAAAAAATTGAAAAATGATACATAGAACCACTTCATTTTTTGATTTCAAAACCATGATTTTAGCACCTTTTGAATTTTTACACCGAATTAAAGTACACGAGGAGTACTTTAATTTGCTAAAAATCAAAAATCATGGTGATTTTAGCATGATTTTAGCAACTGGGTTGCTAAAATCTTTTGGAAAACTATGTTTAAATAAGTCACTTTTGGCTATTTTATGACATGCTTGGACATGCAATTGTCGATTGGGGTTTTCACCTAGAAATCACATTGGTTTATTGTTATTTCTCATAAGTGAGGGAAGTACAAGTCATTAAGGAACATTGTTTTTTTTTTTTTAAAGGCTTTTTGGAGTGTTTTTCTTGGGCATATCTTATCTGTTTGGTGGTTGGGGTTTTGTTCTTGCTGATTCATAAGGTCTGATGCTATTTCAAGGGATTGGTTGGGGGCTGCGTTTTATCTTTCGGTGCTTCAACAGGTGCTTTCTGAGTTGGGTACCAAATCTATTGAAGGCTTTGATGGGGTTTTTTGTTGTAATTTGGCTGGTGTCTTGCCATCCAAAGGTTTCTTTGTTATTTCTCTCTTGGGTCCTAGGTGGCATTTTTGTGATGCCTTTGTGCTTAGGTCCTTTTAATCTTTGTAATATGTTTCCAAAGATTAATAAATATTTTCGCCGTTCAAAAAAATTAAGAAAAATCTCAGGGGATGTCAGTGAAATTTACCCTATATACTATCAACACGGTTTTGCAATTTCGACAACATATATCGCAATAGTCCCTTTTTTTCTTTTACATTTTTCCATAAAACGAAGGGCTCGTTGAGTCAACTATTTTTAATAAGACTATCTAACTAGTTTTATCCACCTACAACAAGTTTAGAAGGTTAAACGTTTATTATTTAAGAGGTGTTTGAGAATAAATTAATTTTTGGATTCTTGATTGAGGATTGTAGCTTATATACTTTTGAATTATAATGAGAATCTGTAAAATTGTTTTGGTGATATGTGTATAATAGATTATGAAGAAAACTCCTATAAAGGTAATTTTTGAACTCTGCATTTTTAAATTTATTTTTCTAAATGTATTTTGATAGAAGCATTCTGGATTTAACTTTCACACATTTTTTTTTTTTTCACGGAAAAAGACGGAGTTTTATTAATTCAAAACAAAGTCCGAAGACTGGACATCCCCAGAACAAAATGCAAAACTTCATAGTAATATGCAAAATGTTTGTTTGCTTATAGTTCCTCCTCATATGTCCATTTCTTGAATTATTGTTTGTTGTACTTGTTGACTCTATCGAAAGCATGTAAATCACACAAGACTTATATAATGAAGGACATCGAAAAACTTTGAGCTTTCGGAGATCGATGAACCGAGTTTCGCTCCACAAGTAAAAACTAAACACGGACTGATTATTTTTTGTGTGTATCTCCAATTTCTGGAGGACTAAATTTTTTGGATAAAACCAAAATGTTTAAAGTCTCCTAATAGATAATATATTCTATTATCTTTAAACTCTACTAACAGATAGAGATAAAGAGCCTATCTCATTCTTCTAACCCACCCAATCACATAACCCTGTGATCAACTGGTTGGGTCCAGTTTAACTGACCCATTTACTAATAGGGATGTCTATTGTCATTGTAGATTCTCATATAATTGACTTGGTGAGTATAATTTTTCTATCTCTTCACCTAAAAAGGAAAAGAAAAGAATATTCGCTGTGTTTGGTTGAGAGTTTTGAGAAGAAATTTTTTGAGAAATTTTTTGAGATAGTGTTTGGATGAGTTTTTGGAAAAAGTAATAATTAGAGAGATGTGTAATGATTGGAGAGAGATAGAGAGAAAAATGAAAATAATGATTGGATGGAAGGATATGAGTAGAGAGAGAAATATGATTAATGATTGGAGAGATGAGAGATGAGGAAGGAATCTTTTTGGAAAATTTTTTAGACGACCATCCTTTTTCCTATTTTTTTTTTCCTTATTATGATGAAGTGAAAGTATGACCTTTTCTTAATACTGATGGAGGTAATTTCAGAAGACGTTGGACAACTTTTCCTCCATCTCTCCTAAAATCAATTGGTGTTATGGAGAGTTTCAAGTAAGTCTTTCACGGCATTAGACATTACTCAGAAATCTGTTTTTAGAGCGGTAGCAGGGATTGACATTGTGTAACTAAAATCTATGGGAGCACTCCGGGGCCAACTATCTCTCCGCTCCCGCGATTCGAACTCATGACTTTCTGTCTTTGATACCACTTGTCACACAGTTTTTCTTCCATCCCGCCTAGAGCCAATTGTTGTTAGAGATATATAGTTTCAATAAAGTCTTTTATGGTGTTTGACATTGCACCAACAAGTCTGTTTTTAGAGCAGTCGCAGACAGTGACATTATGTAACTAAATTCATGAACACTCCCGACCCAACAAAAACATTTTGGACGACCACATTAAAGTATGTCTCAAGACCATTGAGCTAAAATTGCAAATGGTCAACAACGCATGCGAATTAATGTTCTCCATTTGTTTTGTGTGCCAACCCATTTTTGGTACCTGTGAATCAATACAAAGTGCATCAGTGTCAACATTGTTGACGTTTTCTTTCCTCTTTCTTTGTCTCTCTTTCTCTCCAACCGTTAATTTTAGGGTGGAATGAGACACATCCCACATTTAGCCGAAAGCAAGCAGACCAATTGGGTCAAGAGATAGGAGGTACGCTCTGGTCCTTGAAACTTTAATTTCCAAGTCCCCATGAAAAGGCCCCCTTATAATTTGCATCCCTCCATTATCATTCATCGATCATAAACAATTCTTGACCAACTTTTGTAGGTTTACTTGACTCCAATTTCACACTACTCTCATTTCTGTTTGAAGCCCCCTTTATGAGTACTTAATTACTACTAGATCACCTTTTAATTGTCTTTTCCCTTCTACTAACAATGAGTAATTTGAAGGAATGCTATCCACACATTCCATTCCAGCTTTTGTAGTGGGGAAGAAAAATTTGTCTTCTGAATTGGGGTTAAAGCCCACACCTCACTTTTGCAGATTAAATTTTGATAATTTGGACCGTCTAATGTGTTCAAAACGTGTGTTTAAGAGCCCATGTGAGAAATCATCAAAAAAATATAAGGCCGGGAAGGGCTTGATCTGAGCATTTTTTCATATGAAAAAATGATCAGATCAAGCCCTTCCCGGTCTTTTTTTTTTTTTTTTTGTGGACGATTTCCTGCATGGGCTCTTAAAAACACGTTTTGAACACATTGGCCGTTCCGGATCATCAAAATTTGATCCAGAAGGTGGAGTCCCGGACTAGAAAGTTCCCCTGTCTCTCTACTAACAATGAGTAATTTGAAGAAAAATTTGGCCTTTATGAGTACTTACTACTAGATCACCTTTTAATTGTCTTTTCCCTTCTACTAACAATGAGTAATTTGAAGGAATGCTATCCACACATTCCATTCCAGCGTTTGTAATGGGGAAGAAAAATTTGGATCCGGGGATCCTGTAGTGCACTGCCGCACTACAATCATGTAGTGCGGCACACGAGTCGTTGATCTCGGCAATGAACAACTCGGATTTCATCTCGGCAATGAACAACTCGGATCATGCAAGCACCAAGATGAAATCTGAGCCGTTGATTGCGCGATCAACGGCTTGGATACCGCACTACAACCCTATAGTGCACTACAGGATGCCCTCTTCCGAAAAATTTAAATCAACAATCTTTGAAAAATTCAAAAGCACGCTTGCACTGGTGACTGCAAGATTTTAAATCAGCGGCGGAAAATATGTATCTAAAAATTTCGCATACAAAACACTTTATATTCCAATGTTCTAGACAAGGACCTCGAATTGGGGTTAAAGTCCACACCTCACTTTTGCCGATTAAATTTTGTTAATCCGGACCATCCAATGTGTTCAAAACGTGTTTTTTAAAAGCCTATGTGAGAAATCATCACAAAAAAAAAAGACCGGGAAGGGCTTGATCTGTCTTTTTATCATAAAACTGTGCATATCGCTCTTCCCGGGTTCTTTTTTTTTTTTGGATGATTTCTTGCATGGACCCGTAAAAACACGTTTTGAACAAATTGGCCGGTCCGGATCATCAAAATTTGATCCGAAAAGTGGAATCCCGGACTAGAAAGTTCCTCTCTCTCTCTCTCTCTCTCTCTCTCTCTCTATAGACACACACACACACACACACATTTGTCTGGGTTAAAAACTTATCATGCATAGTTCTTTAGGTAAATATCGCTGACCTCCCCTAAGGTTTCTGAAATGCAATTACTCTACCTTACTTTTTCTGACATCATACATATTACCCCTCTGCTTCTTTTTCGTTATTCTCTCTTGTAGTCCTAGTAAAAAAGCCATCCCCATATATATGCCCACCACGGCATTAAACGACTCAAACTCACCCGCCGCCGCCGCTCACTACCACTTCAACCCCCAAAACCGCCTTAAATTACTTCCCCTTTTACCATCCACAACCGTAAACCAGAAACCCATCATTCCCTAAAATCAACCAACATCCCCCATCATGCATAATGCCGTCACTGATTCCAAATCTAATGCAAAGAAGAAATCAAGACACATAATAATCTCCGACGGTGTTTGGATTGGGTTCACGATGTCACAGCAAAAACTATGTGACATCCCCATCCTACATCGGTGGGTTAAGGGAAAATGTGTGTGATATATAAGGCAACTTGACCAATTACTGTATAACTTGAGGTTAACTTTTTAAACCACATAGTTAGGCTAAAAGTTAGTAGGTCAGCTGACGTGATTCGTTACAAGTGGTATTAAACAAGTTGACAGCTTATTAGTAAACATGATTCATTTAGTTGCAAGATTCATCATTTGTAAACAAGTTTTTACTTCTAATTGAGTTTTGCAATTTTGATAGCTTATTAGTCTGAGTGGATGAAGCAATTGAAAATCTGAAGAATTGAATTTTGGTTCTTGGTATTCTATGTGCAATTACTTCCCCTCTCTGGCTTTATCTTTAGTTGCCCCTTGATGTTGGGTGGCTATGAGGGACAATAAGAGGTGGATGAAGCTCTCGCGAGGAGACGAACAAACAACAATTGTTGTTGTTGTTGTTTTTTTTCCTCCTGTAACTAATCGTATCAGTAGAGTACACGGAAAAAATTGAAGTAGAACTTTTGCATTTTGTCTTTGAATTAAGATCTGCATCTCTAAGCGAGGTAATAATATTTTCTTGGAAAGAATATAAAATGCTTGTTTATTTATTTAGCTCATTTACAAGAATTATATATAGATTTTTGCTTATTTGGTGAATCATGTGAGTGAGACGCTGAATTTGTCTATTTCCTCTCGATATTTGACATCATCACCCGTAGTTAACTAGTATGACAAAAAGATAACAAAAGGGGGAGTTTTATAATGTCAGAAAAAGTAAGGGAGGGCAACGACATATTAGAAACCTCAGGAGAGATTTCTGTTTTTTTCAGAAACCTCAAGGGAGGTCAATGAAATTTACTCTAGTTTTTTAAGTGTTCATTTGATAACTTTGGGTAAAAAAACGTTGTCACTTAACCCCCATTCGTCTAGTTAAGGCTAACAGGCTAACTTCATTAACGGAAAGGATTGCAATTCCTAATTAACAAAAAAAAAAAAAAAAAAAGGTGTGTGTGTGTCCCTTTGTGCAAGTGTTGAGAAGTAAAAGATGATTCCATGGTGATATGTGAGGTATATCTGTACTTGTTTTGGATTTCAGAGTTGGGTACCTTTTTTGTTTTGATTCAAATCTTGATTCCTAATTCTCAGTGGACGGTGATTAGGGTTTCTTGGGAAAACCAAACCCCCAATGTCTTCACAACAAAAACTATGTGACATCCCCATCCCACATCGGTGGGTTAAGGGAAAATGTGTGTGATATATAAGACAACTTGACCAGCTACTGTATAACTTGAGCTTAACTTTTTGAGCCACATGGTTAGACTAAGAGTTAGCAGGTCAGCTGACGTGAGTCGTTATAAGTGGTATCAGAGCACAACCCCAGTCTATATGGTGGGGGCCACCTCTAGAGTCTGCATGAGCCATCTCTCGGAGTTGGAACAAAGTGCTATGTAGAAGTAAGTGCTACACCATGGCCACCGGGGGAAAGTTGCTGAGCCAATGCAACGAGGACGTTGCATTACAAGGTGGAGAGAATTTGGCATCCCCATCCCACATCGGTGGGTTAAGGGAAACTGTGTTTAATATATAAGACAACTCGACCAGCTACTGTATAACTTTAGGTTAACTTTTTGAGCCACGTGGTTAGGCTAAGAGTTAGCAGGTCAGTTGGCGCGGGTCGTTACAAACTAGGCAAACCAATGCAACAAGCCTACCAAAGTCAGATGGCCTCCAATACAAATAGCAAACTACCAGCCCTAAAAATAGTTCCTGAGTCACCCAGATACCACTAAGTCGATTGAAGACAAGTCACCGAGTCACCACTAAGTCATTGAGCCATTACCAAAATACCGACCCAAAAATCGCCTAAAGAAATACCTCTCAAGTACCACAAAACCCAATCTGAAATGGTATACATATCTCTGACCAAATGTTTTTTCCTTGTTTTGTCATTTTTTTGTTTAAATGGCTAATGAAGTGGGAGGATGAGTTGAAAGTGGATGAAGTTTGAGTTGAATGATGGGTGGGAGAAAGATGAAGAAAAAAAGGTTTTGCGTCGTAGTGGATTTGGGGATTTGTTTTAAAAGGAGGGATTAGAATAGTAATTGGGGGTTTGTATATGAATAGATTCTAATTCGATCAGGCAAGGTGAGAAGGTGAAGAAAGAGATGGGACATGTGGGTATGGGCAGGAGTTCATGGTTTGGTTGAGGGGGGAGTTGAAGCCATGGATAAGAAGAAGGTAAGAGAAGAAAACAGAGACGAAACTCATAATAATTAAATTGGAAAAAAATTTAACGAAGAGAAGAGGGAAACCACTGGAGGTTATAATTGACTTATTTTTCCATTTTTCAAGTCACATGTGGGTCATGTGACCATTTTCCATCCAACTATTGGATGGAACTGGATGGAAGGGGGTTAAGTGATAACGTTTGATAGATCGAGTGTGTCTCCTTGTTCACTTTTAAAGATGAGGGGGTTTCCGTGGAAGAGAGTGATAGATAAGGGGGGTATTTCTGTTTTTTACCCTAGAATTTTTTTGTATGTTCGGAAACCATTGAAAATTCACTGAAATTGTATTGCTGTCCTTTCGGATGATTGAAAACTTAGGCTGCTTTTTCTGAAGCAACTTCACATGCATATTATTGAGTGAAAAATGGGACCGGAGATTTAATCCAGTTATCTTGACAGGGCTCTTCAATGAGGAAGCAAATATTCAAAAAGAAGGTTTACTTAAGTTGTTGAAACACAGCCTAAAGGGAAAAAAGAAGATAAGTTATAAGCTACCTGTGTGTGATTAGATGATGATTGTGTAAAACCATTTACCAATTTCCACTTCTGGCAAGACAAATGCCGATAGGCTTATGGCTATGACTGGTTTTTGGCTTTTGGCTTTTGGCTTTGGCTAAGGGTGGAATTCCATCTCTGTCTTAACACTTCCTTGAAGGCTGCCATGCTGGAATTTCATATTTCCAATTCTTTTTTCCATTTTTGGAATGTACTTATCTGGATTTTGTCGGTCGAAGTCATCTCTTGTGAGATTGAGCCGTATATGTTACACACATAATGCTTTTTGGTACAATAGGAACTGCTTTTAGTTTTCACTAACATAAATAGATTATAGGGCATATAGTGCATTACATCGATTTTATGTGGACTACGGTACATATGTTGGATGCAAAAACATGGATTATCGTCGGGTCATCTGATTTTTGGTTGAAGGAGATGCACCGGAACACACTAATAGTAATCATACTCTTTAGTAGTAATAAGTTTCTTTTGTTCTCTATAATTAAGGCATTCCATGCAAAATATGAGTTATACATATGCATACATCATGGTAAAAAAAACCAGGTTAAAAGATATGCTTACCTGGTGAATATCCAGTTAATTAACTAAGTCTCACATAAATCTAAATAATCTTATTGAGAGTGCACAAAATCCGACCTGAAAAAGCATTGAACGTCAGACAGGAGAACTACATGTAAACTTTTGAAGTCTTTGCAAAAAGTGAAAATTCCTAACTTGCAGAAGTTGGATATTGGATTGTTGCACCAGCAAGTTATCTTCCATTTTTTGGGGTGTATTTTAAAAGACTTGGGCTTTCTCAAGAAGCAATTTCGAACAAGGTTAAGTTAGTTAGGTTTTGTAGAAATCAACAATCTGCCGGGTTTTTGGTTGGTTGGGTGGTCGAGTTGTTTTGATTGGCGTCTTGTTTTCCTCGTCTTTTGGGTCTCAGGTGGCTTTTTCCGTTGTGCTCTTTGTCCGTTTAATCTTTGTAATCTGCTGGAAATATTCATTAACATCCTACAATCACTTTGTTAATCCAAATGATTTCACAGGGATTTGCTTAGATAGTTAGATTGTATAAGAAGTCCACCACTGTCATAAAGGTACGTACCGGTACTAAATTATTTCCATAACGGTATCCAAAAGTCGAATTTAGCAAGAATAGATTCCCCACCTAGTATACAATCAGGATACTACCCTAGAAATTTTCAGTTTTAAAGATGTGTGAAAAGGATTTAAAAAATCTGGGGGCCTTCTTGTCATTAATTAATTTAAGTGGAACACGTATTGGATAGCTAAGCAAATTAGTAGAAAAAGTGGGGGATATGAACCATACCTTCTTAAACCAAAAGTTAGAGTTCAGACTAGAAAAGTGACCACACTTGCTAAAATTATATGGAAAATTCTAAAATCGGCCCACGGCCCATTGGGCTGATTTTAAGGCTTAAAAAGTGTATTGAGACGTGTAAAAAATGTATAAAAATGTGTGAAAGTGTATAGAAAAGTAAAAAAAAAGTACATTGAAACTTGTGTTTTTCTTGTTTTCTTGTTGCCTTATTGTCAGTCTAGTGGACGGACAATAGAAAAACCCAAATTACATAGGTAAATTGAAAGTGCATCCAATTGGATTGCACTGGTAACCAAAGAACCCCCCACATTGTTTTAAAGCCATGAGCAATGCTTGCTTTTTCTCATGTCCTTTTTACCTTTAATTCTCTTATGTGAAAAAAGCAAGTAGTTCCATCACTATCCTCCAGTTTTCATCTACATTCTCTTTAACTTTTGGCCCTTTCAGGTTTCAGTAGAAATTTAATTTTAAGTTCATCCAACTAATTGGGGGTGTTAGCATATATATATATTTTTTCCGGTCCTCGGTGACGGGACAGGAGTGGGAAGAGGTTCTGAGAGATGCAATTCAGGCCCCGTTCCTTTAAGTGGGTTATTGACTTTTCAGTTTTTTACGCTTCACAAAACAAGTCACTATCCACATATACACAAACTAAAATGGACCAAAAACCAAAAACCAGCTTAGTGGAGCGGTCTATGTGCTTGGCTATATACTGAACGGGTGAAAATCTCTTATTTTCAAACTCCTATTACTGTCGTTAATGTTTTGATTTGTATCATTATTAGTATAATTACAATTTCAAAAAAACTCTTATTTTCACCTCCCAAATGAAGCATAAATTAGTTCAAGTGATCATAATATACTTACTCTGCAAATACATTGATTTATTAGTTGATCCCATTTAATTCCATAAGCAAGTAATCCCCCATTGATAAGAACTCCAACTTCATCACCTACATGTGAACTGATAAAGGAACAAAAGCTCCTTAGGCCCTGTTTGGGCTAGGGGAAAAAAGTGCCGATAAGTTTCTTTTCTTATTTTTGTAAAAAAGTGACAATAAGCTAAGAGAGCACTTTCAGACCTCTCTTTTGAACACTTAGTGGGCCACCCCTGTGACACAATCACTACTATAAGTGGGCCATTATAAGATGGAAAGTGTTTTGTCTGACTCACGGTGACGTGGAAGGAGACTAAGACTTCTGTGTCCTGGTGAAAAAGGGCAAGTCTGGGTACCCGGAAAGGGTGAAAGTGACATCTTGGAATCGCCCATTCATTAATTTTCCACCCGGAGTTAATTCCACATCATTCTGTGTATTTAGCAGTGCTCGGTGAAAACATATGGAGAAAATGAAAAACATAAATTTAGCCTTCTCAACACACACACACACACACACACACACACACACACATATATATATATATATACACCAATGTTCTAGTCCGCTACTCTTAAAGTCCACACCATCCACACCTTTCATTTCGATTAAATATAGTTTTATCGAAAACTACTCGGATGAAGCCCTTCCTAGTCTTTTTTTTTTATGATTTCTCGTAAGGACCCTTAAAAACACGTTTTAAACACATTGGATGGTTCAAATCATCAAAATGTGATCGGGAAGGCCTTCGTCTGGACAATCCTGGACTGAAACTATCCCTGACTGGATAGTTCCTGTATATATATATAAATATAAATTCTCAACAATTATTCATATGAACACAATCTGAATGCAGCCTTATCTCACAAGGCCATCCTATTTGGGCTCCAGTGAACATATTTTTGTGATCTGAACCATTTTTGCTCAAAGTCTTTGGATAGAAGATCATCCATCTAAACAATTTAAACTCAATCGAAGAGCAATAGATACATCAATCACTTGTATTTGTCTAACGAAATAATATATAAACATGATTCTACAAATTAATTTTTTCATTTATCGTGTATAAAATATAGTTTAATGATATGTCAATCGAAGTGCAAAATTGACTTTTTTTTTTATAGATATTAATCTTTCTACAGAAGTTATGAGTTGAATGGTACGTTTTACACAATAACTATATATGCTACGTGAGACCTCTTAAGCCAACGAATACCGTAGAGAACACTATGTTTAATTAAGAAGGTGATGAAGAATAGACTGTTGGAGAATTTTGTGAATGAAACCGGGGCACTCGGAGAGTCTTCCGAGACAACCGAGGCCACCCACGGATTCAAAACGTGTACGGATTAATGCTGGGTAACTCCCCTCATGAATATGAAGATTATGGCAGATTCAATTCCTATTCATTTTCTGATTCAAGGATGGGGTTACATATTCTGAAATGAATTGCAGAATTCATTGGCAGATTTAATTTCGTCATTGAATTGGGAGGCTCCTCATTAATCCCGTATTGATGATTTCAGCTCCTCCAAACAGCTATTTAAACTCAGCTTTGGGTCATTGTTTCCACATCAGAAATTCGAGCAACACAAGTACTCCAGAAATTCGTCTTTGAGAGAGAGAGACAGACATAGTTTCAGTTCGCCAAGGCTTCCAACGGTGGTGTTCCGGTGGTTGTGGTGCTAGCCGTTTCATCCTGGGACGAAGACGTCGGTTCATCCTACAACACCTACGGTAGGCGGCGCATCTTTGTTAAGGAGAGTGTGTTACACACGACTCGGCCTTTTCAATCTACTGTTTGTATCTCTATTTCGATTTTGTTATTTCCCGTTTATGTAATTTCATTGTATTATATTCATGTATGATTATATCGAATGAATTTGTTATTTGAAATTCGGAATTGCCACTGTGATTTTTCTAACATAGACGCAATCAAATTCCAAGATTTGCATATACACATCAACAAGCTGGTTAAGGGCGTGAGCTGAACCGACAAATTGAGTTATTGAAAAATAATTTTTCTTTCACCGTAACATTTAATTCTTGGTGTGGACTTTCATGGTGTGAGTTTTGTTCAAAATATTTTTTA
The DNA here is from genome assembly GCA_016920895.1 of Vaccinium myrtillus. Lineage (NCBI taxonomy): Eukaryota > Viridiplantae > Streptophyta > Magnoliopsida > Ericales > Ericaceae > Vaccinium > Vaccinium myrtillus. The sequence goes on along the minus strand of CM029271.1, from coordinate 5,742,962 downwards.
CCCCACCATTATTTAGTCCACAAAGTAATCATTACTATATTAAAACCCGCAGAAAACCCCAAATCAAGGCTTCCAATTAGCTCAAAAAAATAAATAAAAATTAGCTGTCATCTAAAGAAAATTTAGCGGGAATTAAACAGTCTTTAGTGTGAACTCAAGGTTTAGTGGGGCCACACAAGTGGAATTTTTGGGCTAGCTTCAGACAAGCAATCAACCTTTCGGTGTTCATCCATTTTTGGACCGTTGTCTTCTGCAAACCCTATATATAAGCCGTCCCACACCCCTCTTTTCTTACTCTACACAACCCTTCTTCCTCCTCCTCTTCTTCTTTCTACATATTCTCCACTCCAAACCTCTGCTCTTTTACTCTTTTCTGGGTCACAGAATTCTCAACTCCTCCATCCAAAATTTCCAGTTTTTAAGAAATTTTTAAGGGTTTTGGTTCCTGGGTTATACAAAAGCTCTCAATTTGGGAAGTTCTGACTAGTTTTTTTGGGGTTTCTTGAACTGTCTTTTTCTCTGTTCTATCGGCTTATTAGGCACATTTGGCTTTCTGGGTATTGCAAAGAATCTTCTTTTTTAACAGTTGTTCTTGTTTTTTGGGGATCAAAATCAAAGGGGGTTGGGGAGGGCTTTAAATCATAAAGGAAACCATTGAGTTCCAAAGAAAATGTTACTGTTGCACAACAGGTGCATTTTATGGAAGTTATTTGCAATTCTTGAAAAGAAGTTTTCTGTTGAGAAAAGCTTTTACTTTTGGATCTTCCAAATTTTTAATAGGTACAGTTTGGGGACTTAGCCACAAGGTCATAAAATAGGTCTGTAATTTCCTAAGCTCTTTCTTCTTTTCTCATCACTAGTTTTGGAGATTTTGTATAGTTAGGAGAGTGAGAAAATGGGAGGAGCATCGTTGCCGCCGGGATTTCGTTTCCACCCTACTGATGAGGAACTAGTTGGGTATTACCTGAAGAGAAAAGTTGAGGGACTGGAGATTGAACTTGAGGTGATTCCAGTGATTGATTTGTACAAATTCGATCCGTGGGAGTTGCCAGGTACTAATAGAACATGCTCAGACACAAAATTTTTAAGTAAATCATGGACTTTTGTGTTTTATGTTGGCTCTGAATGAGATCATACATGTACATTTCATTAGTTCATGTGAATTCTCATTTGATAAAATATGCTAAAATCAACATTTGCTAAAATCAGTAGTTGATTTTAGCAAATGAGGAAGAATCTTTGCTAAAATCAACTGTTGATCTTGTGAGATTTTAGTCAATGGCTTCCTCATTTGATCTTGTGAGATTTTAGTCAATGACTTCCTCATTTGATAAAATCAACTGTTGATTTTAGCAAATGTTGATTTTAGCAGATTTTACCGAATGAGAAATTTGCAGAAGGCATAAATCTTAGAACTTTATGCAGAACTTGTCACTGATGTGGTGGTGATATGAAAGGCTTATAAACTTTGAATCTCGTCGGGACATGCCATGAATTAGTCGCGATTATCTCATTGGAAACTGATTATCTATTCTTATTAAGGTTCTTGATGATGTATAAAATTCAAGTTTTGGTGATGACATTATAGTAGGAAACCATTCTGCAAATAGAGGATTTCTTCTGTAGGAAAGTTGCTGCCTTTCTGGTTTTTTTTTTTTCTTGTCAATTTTTAATTCTACTTTAGCTCTTCTTTATGAACTAAACCAACGACAAGTAGGTGTTTTCGGTGGGACATCTCACTTTTTGCGCTTCAAAGCCGCTTCTATCGGATTTTTCCTTTTCCAAATACACTACTTTAGGACAAAAGGCAATACTTCAACAGTGAAAGTGTCACCTTATTTTTACGTTCACACTGTTTCATATATTTGGGAACTTTTGGGATTCTCACATGTTAACTATAATTGCAGAGAAATCATTCCTACCAAAGCGCGATATGGAATGGTTCTTCTTCTGTCCCCGCGACAAGAAGTACCCAAATGGATCACGCACAAATCGTGCCACCAAAGCTGGCTACTGGAAAGCCACTGGAAAAGACCGAAAAGTGGTCTGTCAGGATTCTGCGACAGGGTACCGTAAGACCCTAGTCTTCTACCGTGGGCGAGCTCCAATGGGGGATCGAACAGACTGGGTAATGCACGAGTATCGCCTTTGTGATGATGTTTCTCAAGGATCACCAAATTTTCGGGTAAACTTAGCAACCTCATAAAATGGGTTATATTTAGAATTTAGATTCCCATTGTGGTTAAGAATTTTGAGGGACTAACATTTAGCTTGTCATTGAACTTGATTTTCAGGGAGCTTTTGCTTTGTGCCGAGTGATTAAGAGGAATGAGCAAACACAAAAATCAAGTGATGTTCATGAGGAACCAAAGGCTAAGTGGGTTGGAAGCAGTTCAAGCAATGGGGATTTCACCTCAATAGGAAAGCCTAATGAGGTTGTGATCATCAATGAAGACACAGCTTTTCAAACAAGTCAAATGTGCAATGGAAGTACTTTTTCTAGCCCTATTGCTTCTCCATATCATACAACACCAATGGTGGAGAATGAAGCTTTTTCAATGGGGAACAATCCCAGTAGCCTCTGGGTCTCACCTAATTTGATACTTGATTCCTCCAAGGTGCTAGAAATATTGAGCTTTCTGGAAATTTTTACCCCTTGAAATTTATGATGAGTATCTCATGCATGTGTTTGTTGACTGTAACAGGAATATCCACAACAAGGACAAAGTGTGTCTGGATACATCCCCCAGTACGAGTTTCCAAACGCGATGACTCAGTGGCAACCGTATAATCAGTATGAGATCTCACCCAGTTCGTCATTCTCAAATTTTACAGAGGAAGTTGAACACGGTGATGGTCTAAGCCGATTTGGTTGCATGTCACCCTACTCGGACTACATGGGTTTTTCTGGAAACGAGGATATCCCGTATGAAGGTTATGACCAGTACCAAAACAATTCACTAAGAAATCCAAAACCGTTCTGAAAAAAAGAAAGTGGAGTCATTGTAGTTTCATTTTCTTCTTTAATGCAGGATTTGAAACATGGGATCAGGCGCCAATTTGTAGACAGAGTAGCGGAGATGGGAGTTTGGGAGAATTTGGCGGTCTATGGTCACAGGAGGATAACATGGTCATTGTGATGTAAGAGTCTGCTAAAAGTAGAGCTATTTTGCTTGTAATAATCCAGAATGGCGCCTCTGAGACAACTCCTTTTAACGTTGTTTTTGGTTATGGTTGTTGCCGTTGCGGTGTTTCTCGGGTTTCAAGTTACTGTTTAAATAGAAGTCTACCCCCCTTGTGGTAATCACTTTTACAGATTGCACTGGGAGTTGGTTTAGTTGCAGTTTGAACTATATGTGTATGCTGTCTCATAAAAATAAGCTTCTTTCAAAGAAGCCACCTTCTGTCTAAATGTTGAATGTTTTAATGTTAAAGGCCATCCTTTCCCTTTGTTTGGTTTCTATGTGAAAACTTTGTTAAAGGCCATCCAGAATGCTGATTATCAGATCTATGTTCAGGGACCATATTCAAGCAGTTATATGCTTAGTTGCATTTCAAGGCAAATCTTGAAATTGCCATGTGTATTAGGAACTCATGCCTGTATCATCTTTATACGAATCGGACATATATACCCAAACTTGTTCTATGTCAATTACTAGATGGTCGGATTCAGTATTCGGGTTATCGGATCATTCAGTGTACTAAAGCATTGGATGATGAAAGACAGCCCATGGCATTAGGACCATCTTTTCATACCCACATGAGCTCTTTCCCCTGATTTTCTCATCACTCAAGATCATGAGGCCATCTAGATAGAGTCAGAGAGCCACATTAGAGCTAACTTTGCAACTACAGGAACTGAGGTTCTGTTGTGGCACTACGGACTCGTTGATGTGTCCCTCTCATGTACTCTTAGACTAGTGTGTGTATTGATTTAAGAGGATTTGGGATCTATTGTCATGTCCTATAATGACTCACTCCTTGCTTCCCTACCCGTGAGAGTGGCCTCCAGAATGGCCCAAAATTTTTAACCCCAGATGGCAAGGGTGAGTGGGCTTAAGTGCTCCTCCCTTCTGTACACAATTTGACAAGATTCGAGTCCTGCCAACTACAGGATTAGCATGGAGGGCCCTTTGTCCACTTAGTACCTAAGTGGTGCTGTGATGACGGCTATGGCTCGAACAGGACATTCCATAGCAGGTCGGGAGCCCCTATAGTCACGCCCAAGAGAGTTGCTACGCTGGTTGCCCCCTCCCACCTTTATTTCAATTAAAAAAAAAGTTACACGTTTGTAGTTTTCAGCTGGAGTACCCTCGAGTTACCGGAATCTATGGGGGATACGTTCAGTTACTATAGAATCCATGCCCGGTCGATGATTTCTCCCTCTTCAACTAATTAAACAATAACAAGATCTTGAAACAGTATCTGCATCCTAATGTCAGATAACATTGTTTGTTCTTTATTTTGTTTAAGCTCCTTTTTCCTCCATGTCTGTTCAGATTGAGAAGGTATATAGTGAAGCATCGAATCCATGAGGTCACCAAAAAGCTTCAGCAGAAAGCATCCAACAGTGCACATTCCTCTTGACCAAAATTTTCAAATTGAACTGTAGCCCCTTGTCCCTTTGGTCACAACACTGATAAAAAATCAAAAAAATACTTCACTAATACAAACTTTTAAAGAGTGCTTTTGCTAAAAGCTATGGAGAATAAACTCTTTTGATGCAACACCAACCGAAATTCTCCCCTAAAATGAATTGTCCCACCACCCCCCTACTACTTCACTCAGAGATCATCTATCACCCAGCCAACGGGTATCGAATCTGTGTCATACAAGCATTGGCCTGAGCCCCTTTATATCTTTCTTCGAGCATGCAAACAAGTTGATAGTTTAGAAAATCCCCTTTTTTAAGGATTTCTTTTCTCTTTTTGGCCTGCCCTTCACAGATTATGCTCCACTTGGTTTTATTGAAAGCAATTTTGAGGATACGGATTATTTAATTGGTCTTCAATGTGAATACGGATTCTTTTCGAAGAGACCGTCAGATGATATTGTATCGGAAGCAAGACTGTGAACTAGTTGAAGCAAACTCGGTACTAGTCATTGTCGAATAAGCATTTAGCAAGTTACGCTCAAACGAAAGTTTATGTTACTGTGTGGGGTGGTGTTCAATCTGGATCTCTCCTCCTTTGAGCCTCTCGAGTTGGGTCTGGACAAGCCCCACTTCTAGACCTAACTTTGCAAAAGAAGAGAAGCACATTAGCGCCTAGCCGGCCAGTGACGACCAGGCTAAGTCAGTCCCTAAGTGAGACTAGGAAAGCATAGAGCTTGAGTAGGAAAAAGGGGAGTACCTTTCTAGAGTTTACTATTGTGATATTTATAGGAGTTGCTATACCTTGGAGGCCAAAGTAACATGTGCAACCTCATGCCATGGTGACGTCACGGATGACAGTAGCCGAGTACTACGTTGTCGCTTGACATGAGACCCCGCCACGTGGCCTGACCAAATCATTTGGGCACGTCCTTGCCTCCATTATACGCCACGATTGTGACCTGACCTAACACCTCAGCCCGCCCATGACAACGCAAGTAGAGAGGCCCAATTAGCTGTCTAGGCATTGGCTGGCGGGATGCCCGGGCCCTGACCCGACACCTTGGCCCGCCCCTGATGACACGGGTGGAATAGCCCAATTGGCCATCTGCGTTTTGGTTGTCACGCTGCCCGGACTTTCCCCAGGTTGGCCTTATTTGGAAGGTCCGGGCGTAGAACCCGCCATCCGTCCCACTGCATACTGCCCTTGTCAAATCACATCAATGTTGCAACAGTTGGAGTTTGTATTAACAACAACAATGTACAGTTAAACCTAATGTCTGATTTGAAAGGAAAAACCATTTGGTGTGACAACAATCTCTTCCATTGAAATACTTCACAACACATTTACATGTTACTGTCCAAGCTTAGTATAGGCTCGCAATTTGAGGGCTACAAAACACTTCCACTTCTTCAAGAACAGCCTTAAACTCATCCCCAAACAAAGACTCCTTCCCATCAGGCCTTTTAGCATAAGAAAGTCCAAGTCTAGACTTGGCTTGCCTCAGATCACCAATCCCTGAATTTGTGTCCGGCCCAGCAAACCCGCCCATGACCGGAGCCAAAGGAGGCCCAATGAGCAGGCCGTCAGCCCCAAACTGCGGCCCACCTCGAGCGTAATCAAAAAGTGCAGCTCCACTTCCCCCCACTTTGGGTAGAAGAATGGGTTCATCAGTTTGATCAATTTTCTCCCAGTAGAAGAGGAAGGCATCAAAAGTATCGTAGTAATCGTCGGTGCTTCGGTAGCCTTCTGGGTTAAATGCTCCAAATTTGAATGAGTTGTTTGTGTAGCCAATTATGACACAGGGTCCTTTGAAATCAGAGCAGTTGTGAAATGTGGTTGCGCTGAATCCGTCAATTGTTGCCTTGTAACAGCATTTGAGTTCCCTACCTGCTTAAAGTTCATGACAAAACTTGGCATTGGATTGCTATATATAGATCTTTTCTGGTTTCACGAGTCGACACGAGTTTTGTTATGACAGATTACTAAAACAAGAACAAAAGAAACACAAGAACACAAAAGATTGACAAGTTCAACTTAAATTTTATTTAAACAAGTGAGCAACTTCGCCACGGGGGAATGTGACACATCTCAAAATGAGAAGTGGATAGAGTTCTGAGGTTGAACAGTGAAACTCCAAAACAGCAGTACTCTTATAAATAGTTTGAAAACAACTTTACTTCCATAGTTCCAAATTTTAGAAGATCAATCGAACGACAATGGTTTCCACCATCAACTCCGAGAAGTTCCTTTCCTCCATGAGCGGCTAAACTATCCGGCTAGGATAACGAGGATGCCTTCGAGTAACGTAATTCTATAGATTTCTAGAACTTTTCATTCGATATTAGTTGTGCAACTTTGGACGATTCTTGTTTTCCATGAAACTTCCTTTTTTTTATCTTTCATATTGTGTTTGTACAAATAATATTAAACACTGTCGTGAAACCGTTCTCAAATTTTCAAGATAGGCTTGGAGATAGACCATACGACATTAGATGGATCGTGCCATTGGTTAATTACAATGAAACGGCCCATCTAACGGGCTTTCTGTTTTTTTTGGTTTTTCACGCTTCATGAGACAAATTATTCTCGTCACATTCATCAGCCCAAAAAGCCTAGAACGGACTTTTTGACTTTTTTTAGTTTTCACTTTTCACGAGACAAATCATTATCCTAACATACATGGACTCAAAAAGCCTAAAAAACCAAATGATCATGCTAACAGAAGCCCACATAGCTAAGAAAAAAAAAAATCATCCAATACACTTTTTGTACTTTTCAATACATCTTCATAAGCCCTTATAAATTTTTCACACATTTCAATACATTTGTTTTAACATTTTCCAAAACCAAAAAGCCAATAATACAAAGTTGAACAAATCTAAAACCAGAGTTTTGTACTTGTGTGTGAGAGAGAGAAAAAGGAGTACCGTTGAGGAATGTCTTGGAAACGAGAGAAGGCGAGAAGGGAAGATCAACAGGGTGGTAATTGGGTTTTGGTTTATCATCGGCTTTTCCCCTTCCAAACTTCCAATCAAACAAACTCCGTGGGATAATCTTATTCCATCTCTGGGATACTAAAGAGTTTGCAACGATGAAACCCATACCTGTGCAGACTTGGGCTAATCCACATTCGCCAATCTCATTCACAACCCACCTTCGCAGGAAAAAATTCCAAGGAGAGAGGGGATTTAAAAATAAAAATTAAAAAAAAACATTATCGTCATTTATTTTCGCCCACCCAGTATCAGTTCAAGATGAATTACAAATAGCGAAAAGTTATTTATTATATAAAGCGGAAAACTTTTGTCCTGTCTGCATCCTCGGGTTCTTAGCTCAGTGGTAGAGCATTCGACTGCAGATCGAGAGGTCACCGGTTCGAACCCGGTAGAGCCCTTTTTGCGTGTTGTTTTTCTTCTTTTGTTGGTTCGTGTACATTACTTACTTACCCTTTGGCCATTTTCCCATTGCCTTTTTCCCTTTTTTCCAACCCCAAATATTTTGGAAAAATTAGTCAAAAAATACACATATTTTGCCTTTTTGAATGAAAGGAAGAACAAGAAACTTTTAAAATTAAACATAAAGGTAGTGTTTTAAATATTGATTTAGTAAAGGACAAAACACACCCACTATCTCTATTCCTCATGGGTCGGCACTCGATGAGCTCACCGGCTCTGCCACCAAATCCCACTTTACCACCAACACCCGCTAGACGAGATCTTCCATTTTCTTGGTCGAATTTCAATCTCAAGCAAGAAGAAGAAGACTGGATCATGAACGGAATTGGTAATGAATTCTTATTGGATCAGATCAGTTTTGATAGCGAGTGTTTTGTTTTTAGGGAATTGATCGACTAAGGTCAACTTGAACTGAGATTCGAGCATCAAATTTTTCATTCTTCTAATCTTCCAGTTAAACAAGATTCACCAAAAAGAAAATTGAGAATTCACAAATCTCATTCTCTATATTTTTTTGGTGTATTGAGCTAGTTGTGTATTGAAACATGGTGAAATTCACGAGGTAAAAGCAACGGAAAATTCACGAGCTCAAATTATTGAAATTCACGAGCTTCGTTGTGTTTTGAAACTTGAAAATTTACGAGCTCAACGAAAGGGAATTTCACTAGTTTGTGCTTACTTGTTTCGATTAGTTCCATTGTCAAATGAAATCTCGAGCTCTGAGAATCACGAGCTCAAACCTAGTGAAATTCACGAGCTGAGTATCTAGAAAAATCTTAGTGAAATTCACTAAGTGGTGGTTGTATTTGGAAGCCTATTGTATTTTTTAAAATTAGTTACATGTCACGAGTTTCTGGGTCGCTGGAAGTGGTCGGCTACAGGTGGAGTGGTGCTCAGTTGGAGGTAGGAGTAGATTTTTTTGAATTTTCTGTACGAAATTAGAATTTTAAAAAATTAGTGACAAGTCACTAGTTTTTGGGTCGCCGGAAGTGGTCGGCCGGAGGTAGGGTGGTGCGAGGTTACGAAATTAGAACTTTTAAAAATTAGTGAAATCTCACTAATTTTTTGGTTTGCCGGAAGTGGTCGGCCAAAGGTGGGTAGTGGTTCGCGGGAGGTAGGAGTTGATTTTTTTTTAATTTTCTATAGAAAAGTTGAACTTTTAAAAATTAATGAAATCTCACTAATTTTTTGGGTTGCCGAAACTGGTCGGCCAAATTTGGGGGTAGTGGTCCACAAGAGGTAGGAAATGATTTTATTTTGAATTTTCTATAGAAAATTAGAACTTTTAAAAATTAGTGAAATCTCACTAATTTTTTGGGTTGCCGGAAGTGGTTGGCCAAAGTTGAGGTAGTGGTCCGCAGAAGGTAGCAGATTTTTTTAATTTTCTGTAGAAAATAGAGAACTTTTAAAAATTAGTGAAATTTCACTAATTTTTGGATCGCCGGAAGTAGTTGCCGGAGGTGAGGTGGTGGTGGCCAGGAGGCAGGAGTTGATTTTTTTGTTCAAAATTAGAACTTTTAAAAATTAGTGACATTTCACTAATTTTTTTCTGTCTTTATGTTCGATTGCAAATGTTCCTTGTCCTTCCCTTTAAAAATTTGAAATATTTTTTGTTTTTATGTTCAATTACAAAAGTTCCTTGTTTCCCTTTACAAATGTCAAATATTTTGGATTTTTGGCTAAGTGGCCCAAATATTTTTTGGTTCTTTTTTATCTTTCATCTTTTCTTTACATTCCTGGTACCAAGATTGCCGAATATATTTCCCTTTTCTTTTAGTGTAATAAAGTCCTAAGACTCATTGTAGCATAAATAAACTCTATTCATTTCCAATCAACGCAACCCACTAAACACAAACATCACCTCCGGGCTCAAACCACATCGTTCTCACGTAAGTATGGACTTCACATATATAGTTGTGTGGCCCACAAAAGATGGGAACCACGCATATGTTTGGACTGCGGTTAGTGGATATGTACTAACTATTTTTCAAACACTTTCAACAAAAATATTGAGTTGAAAAGTGTCCATTGATATAAACTGAATAATTATAGTAATTTAGTAATACACTAGATTGAAATTGGTCCACAACTGTTTGTACATACAAATACTCCATTTAAGACTATTTACATTACTCTAAACATCGCCACTTACACTTGACAGTTACTACTTTTAGGCACACTCCTTGTGGTCTTTTCCATCGAAAATGGTGCTTTCATCACCACTTGGTGGTACTTTGTCACCACACATCTCATGCGAACTTTCCACCTTATAGGTGTGCACAACATTCTAAATACTCTAAGGTTCCTTCCTTTAATCTTTTAGAAGATTCCACACATGTTTATAGTCTTCCCCAAACTTCTGGAATCTTATAGCATCTTCAAGGCTTTTGTCATATTCTAGAATGTTCTACGACAATCTAAATCCTTTCGAAACTCTCCACAACTTTCTAGAATATTCTACAACATTCGAAATACTTCCAGTACTGTCTTGACTTCTCCAGAATATTCTTGAACTATAGAGTAAGTGTTGACTCTCAACAACTAACTCTCCATCTTGACGCAACCTCATGTCTGCAATGATATTTGATCACTACATGACTTGTTTACGACGAGACGATCTTTTATCAAATCATGCAACGCAACAATTCTTCCTTCATCACAACCTTTCCTGGCACTTTAATCAATGGTTCCAGACCAACGAGTGTCACACTCCCGCATTGTTCACTCTCTTATTGTGCCACCACAAATGGTCCTTCACTATTCCATCACCACACAATCCTTAACCAACCAGCTTCGCAATCCAGGACAACATTTTTTCTTTCCAACGATGTCTTCGAAGACGGTCCTCGATTTTGACACCCTCTACAGTCCTCGGGTAACCTCACCAAACATGCTCGTCGTCAGGGGCGGAGGGACTTGAAGACTACAGTGGTCACTTGACCACTCTGGAAAAAAAAATTGTATAGGGATATTACTAATACACATCCAAAAATTGCTAATTGACCACCCTTTAAAATTTTTTTTTTGCCCCAGCCCATATACACTTTTGATAGATAAGTGAAAAAGGGGTGGCAAATAGGCAATAGCCCCTTGTATTCTTCACCAAACTTTGTACTTTTTCCAGTATACTTTTTACTTTGGCTTTAATTTATACTTTTTCCAGTACCAAACTTGTACTCTTCACCAAACTTTACTCCTCTCTTCTCCGGAGAAAAAGGGTCGAAGAAAAAAAAGACCAAGAAGAAACCAGATCTCATTGGTCTGTCGATGTAAAGTCTGGAAGCTTTTGATTGCAAAAATCGTGAAATTCCTTAGCTGTTTTGGAGATTCTATGGCAGATCGCACCAAAACCACGCTGTCTACTGTTTTGATTTGAGAAAAAAAGCTTCAAACCCTAGGTAAGTTTCCCCAAATTTCTGATATATTTATTTCTAAATGTGGACTTGTTGGCTGTCTGTTGTTGTCTTGGAACAAGAAATATTGTTCTATGTTGACTGTTGCTTTAGTATTATACTATTTGTAATTGTTTGGAATGTTGCTTGTGAAAAGTGGACCAAATTTTGTATGGCTGTCTTCATTATTATATATTATTTGTATATTTGTTCTAGGATGGAGCGATATCTAATTAAGAGAAAGGAACGTGTCGAATCAACTTCAACTTCTACATGTAACAACGATCCTCTGAAACAAAGCCGTATAGAAATTGAATTGCCTGATCTTCCTGCTGATCCGGGATTGCGACCTCCAATTACAGATTATGGGCCTAATATCCGAGAGAGGGTTCGTAGGGCCTATTTGCTCAAAGGCCCTTGTCAACCGCGTAATCATGATTTTCCTCGAAGGGATTTTTCTGGATTCTTAAGAAGATTTAACCCTTCTTGGTTTGGAGAATTTGACAGTTGGTTGGAGTATAGCTTAACCAAAGATGCTATATTTTGTCTTTATTGCTATCTTTTCAAATCAGAAATAGGAGACCAAGGGGGTGGTAATTCTTTTGTTGGCGAGGGTTTCACGAATTGGAAGAGGAAGGATAAGTTGAGAATTCATGAAGGAGGCATTAATAGTGCTCATCATCAAGCATTGAAAAAAGGTCTCGACTTGATGAATCAAAAGCAACATGTAGAAACTGTTCTTTCCAAGCAATCTGATGAAGCCAAGAGGGATTATCGAGTGCGTTTGATGGCATCAATTGATTGTTGTCGATTTCTTTTACGACAAAGGCTTCCCTTTCGTGGGCATGATGAATCTGAGCTTTCAAGCAATCAAGGAAACTTTCTTGAGCTTTTGAAGTTTCTTACAAAGCAAAATGAGGTTCTAAGGGCTCTTGCACTTAAAAAAAAGGTTCTGAAAATCTAAAGTTGACATCTCCAGATATTCAAAAGGATATTTGTAATGCGATTGCGGCGGAGACGACAAATGCTGTCATTATAGAGCTCGGTGATGGGCTATTTTCAATATTGCTTGACGAATCTAGAGATGTCTCGATGAAAGAACAAATGGCGGTTGCTTTGAGATATGTTGATAAAGCGGTTGTGCGATTGAACGCTTTTTGGGCATTAAGCATGTTAGTAGTACTAGTGCTCTTTCACTTAAGAATGCACTCGAGGACTTATTGTCAACACATGACTTAAGCATATCTAGGCTACGTGGCCAAGGTCATGACGGGGCTAGCAATATGAAAGGGGAGTTCAACGGACTAAAGACACTTATTTTGAGAGAGAATGAAAGTGCGTATTATGTTCATTGTTTCGCACACCAACTTCAACTAGCTCTTGTGGACGTAGCAAAGAACCATATGATCAATATTGGCAACCTCTTTACTTTGATTTCCAACATTGTTAATGTTGTTGGAGCCTCATGCAAGCGTTGTGATATTCTTCGGGAGAAACAATCCGCCAAAGTTATTGAAGCCCTTAGTAATGATGAGATTACAAGTGGGCGAGGCCTTAATCAAGAGAGGTCTATTGTTCGTGCTAGTGATACACGTTGGGGATCGCATCATGGGACTTTGCTTAGCGTGGTTAATATGTTTTCGACGGTAATTGATGTGCTTGATGTAGTAGTTGAAGATGGCTCCACTTCGGAACAAAAATCGGAAGCATTTCGTTTATTAAAGGAGATGCAATCTTTTGAGTTTGTGTATAGTCTTCATTTGATGAGCTCTATCTTGGGGATTACAAATGAGCTGTCACAAGCACTCCAAAGAAAGGATCAAGACATCATAAATGCCATGAGACTAGTTCAAGTATCCAAGGATCGACTCCAATTGATGAGAGATAGTGGGTGGGATTCCTTAATGGAAGAAGTTATCACTTTTTGTGGAAAAAATTTCGATTGATGTTCCTAGCATGGATGACATATATTTGTCAAGGAAGATCAAGGCGTAGAGCTCAAGCAACAACAAACTGGCACCACTATCGTGTTGAGTTACTTTATACTGTCATAGATATGCAACTTCTAGAGCTAAATAGTCGTTTTAATGAGGTGAACACGGAGTTGCTTCTTTGTGTTGCATGTTTAAACCCATGTGATTCATTTGCAAGTTTTGACAAGGAAAGATTGATTCGTTTTGCGAAGTTTTATCCCAAGGACTTTTCCGATGTCGAGCTTTGGGCACTTCCGAATCAACTAGAGAATTTCATCATGGATGTACGTTCTAGTGGTGATTTTTCCAATTTGAAAGGAATTGGTGACCTTACGAAGAAGATGGTTGAGACCCGAAGACATATAGGATATTCCTTGGTTTATAGACTTCTTACTTTGGCCCTTGTTCTACCGGTTGCCACTGCCACAGTAGAGAGAGCATTTTCTTCTATGAAGATTGTGAAGAGTAGGCTTCGAAATCGAATGTGTGATCAATGGATGCATGATAGTTTGGTTGTTTACATTGAGAAAGATATTTTTGATAGCATTACAAATGAGGCTATCATGCATCGTTTCCAAAATATGAAAAATTGTCGGGGTCAATTGTAAATCGAAGCTACATTTAGTTATTTATATATGTCCACTTTTTTATTAACTTGTTATCTAATTGTTTCTTTCTGACAAATTGAAAAAGTAACTCACACATAGTTCAAATTTTGACCCCCCTTCTCTAAAATCCTGGCTCCACCCCTGCCCGTCGTCACACTCTCACAGCCCGCCGATGTGGCCTCACCGACAGTTCTCAACCATCCACAGACCCCTGCTATGACTCCATGAATGATATATTGGCATAACCTCTCGGGTTGCCTCGCTGTTATTGGTCCCAACCTCATCTAATCACGCTTATCTGAGCCTTAACAGATTCAACTCATGTTCTAGCTCTCGTTAGAACTATCACGGCTATCGATCTCAATCGTTCATCGTGTCGGTCCCAGAACGACCTTGATAATCCCATCAAAAAATGAACCTCCATAATCGACGTCCACGGTGGCTCCCACTCTCAGTAGTTTCACTTGACAACAGATAGCCATTTCCCATCTTGGATGGCTCCACCTTGTTGTTGCCAATAGTTCGGGTAGCCCTCTCCTAAGTAGCCTTTTCTGTTACTTGAACTCATGTGTGGACTTTGAAATTACCTTGAGCCAAACCTCCACATGTACTCAAAATGATCATTGTGAACCCTCAATATCAAAAAGGTTCGTACTCGCTCTGATACCAGATTGAAGAGTTGAACACAACAAGTAAATGTATTTTTATTGGTTACAAAAAACTTGTACACTAAACTTGTATACACAACAACACACACAATCACTCTCAAAGGATGACTCTCTCACACAAGATTTAGTACACACAATCTAGAAAGACATTTTAACTTTGGACACTACATAACTCTTTAGCACTTTGGACATCTAACCCTAACTTGGCCTCACACTCTCTTACTTGGAATCTCTCTTTCTTGCACTATTTCATGCTTACTTACCTAATGAGGCTCCACCCTATTTATTTGCAAGCAATGAATGCTTCTAGGTAAGACATAAGTCAATACTAGAAGCATTCTAAGGAAAGTTCCATCATATTCCGGAATATTCTAGTAGTATCTAGATGGTTTTGGCGTTGTCCAAAGTATTCTGGAAGATTCTAGCAAAGTCTAGAAGTTTTCAAAAGATTTTAGCAATGTCTAGATATTTCCGGAAGTCTACGAAATATTCAAGAGAGAGTCTTGAAAGATTCAAGATGATTTAATAATAATCTTTAACATGAGTATTTTGTAATCATTCTAAATGGCCCTGTCGTGTTAGGATGGGGAGCGTGGGGATCATGTTACGTTACTAGTTACTACAAGATATGACTCATAGGCTGTGTTTGGATGGCAAGCATCTTAGGAAGGAATGCGAATGTGATTCCTTAACTGGAAGATTCCTATATTTGGGTAGAGTTGGAATGAGAATATGATTATTGGTCATCCAATCCAGGAGCAATCATTTTCCTAGATAGATGAGCAATCTGATCCCTCCCTTACCCACTAGAATCCAAGATTACCCTACAATCTGATTACAAGAGGAAAAGGAAAGATTCAAAATTTTCCTCAAAAGACCTCAATACCCATGTTACATATGCTCCACTTTCTTTTTATTTTATTTTTTCTACATGCAAATTTTCTCTCTTCCTTCTCTCTCTCTTTGTTAATTCTCTTCTTCTTTTTTTCTGCTATATAATTTTATTGGCATAACCTGAACCCGTATTTTCCCCTCCAAACCCAATTTTTTTCCTAGCATCCCAATTTTTCCAATTCCCACGTTGATTTTTTTTTTCCCATAGCATCCCAATTTTCTCTCCAAACCCAATTTTATCCCTCCAATACTTCTTTCTATTCCAGCCTTTTTTGTTTTGTTGAGGAGCTTGTGCTAGAAGTAGTGCAAATCATCTTGAGTGATCTTGCAAAAATAAATATCTTTTTCACTCTCAATGGAAATCTCAGAAAATTATACGTGGAGAAACTTCTTCGCAGGGGTTAAAATATGGAACTTTACTTTTAGTAGGCACTTGGAAGATTTTTAGGTTTTATTGACTTTCTTAGTTACATGGTTGTTTAATATTTTGATAGAATAATGTTCTAGTAGTTCATTTTTACAATAATTGTTCGACATCTTTTAAGTTGTTTAATTGTTTGCTCCTGTTTTAATAGTTTGACATCTTTAGCAATCTACTATGTTCAACTATTTGCGTTTAGGGATTGTGATATTTAGTATTAGTTGATAAAGGGTATTTCAGGAAAATGAAGTAAAAATACTTTCCATTCCTTAACTTCAAATTGTCAAACCAAATGCTTGAATGAGAATTCATCCTTTTTTTCCTTTGTAACATTCCCACATGAACCAAACACATCAATTGGATTACACAGGTATCCCATTACTAGGAATGGGAATGGGATCCCCAGGAATAGGATACCCATTCCTGATCTTTTATTCCTGCCATCCAAACACAACCCTAATTCAATCCAGTCCAAAAAAGGAATCCTACAAACGGCATCACTGAGTTTGACCGAATCATAAATTTCCCAAGCAATTGAAAGAGGAGATTAAAGAAATTATTTTGGACAGTTTACTAAAACCCATTTTTAACTTCAAAGTATTATATTGTCATTATATTTCTGCATAGCATCAAGGTATCATCTAACAAGTTTTACATAGCACACATGATTTGAACGTAAAATATAAAATCAGATGGTACCCAAACAATGATTCAACATCAAAGCAAAAACTCTATCGCTATACCACTCCACTTATGTCTAGTAAAAATATTTAGGATCCAACGGTTACTGGTAACGCCCTCTCACTTGATATGTACATACATGTAAGTCCCACTTCGTATGAAAGATGCGTTACAAATAATCATTGTATTAAGAATTTGCTCGTCTATTAATCTGCATCATGCGAAGGCAAATTGTTCAAGTCCGCTGCATTTTTCTCCACTTTACACCCGTCACATTTATTCACGACCACCACCACATGATTATCATCAACCCCATCCCTAAACTCCTTAAACTTAGCAACCCTCCCCAGCTCCTCAACTTCCTCAATCACAAGATCAAGCCTCGCCACCGTCTCCACAAGCAAAGAAGCAAAAGCCGCAAACGGAAGCGCTTCCGAGAACTCAAGGCTCGTTATAGCAAGCTTGCTCAGTTGCGGCCTCAACACCCTCCTCTCGTTCTCCTTCGCTTGTTCAGTAGCCCTTCTAGTTTTCCACTCGATCAAAGCTGACGAGTCAGTCTTGAAGCTTGATAGTTTCGACGAGGGACCAAAGTTCTTTTCGGTCTTTCGTGGGGTAGTGGTGGCAGCGGCTGCTAGGCCGGCTAGGATGTTGTTGGTGGATTGGTTTGTGTTAGGGCCGAGGAAGAGGCGGGGTTGGGATTGTAAGGCGGTGTTGAGGTCGGATAGGGATTGGTGGAGGTGGTCTGAGAGGATTTCAGGCGAGCATTGGCGGCGGCTTCTTATGCTTTCGGCTAGTTCCATGAGTGCTTTTGCTACTTCCGCTGAGAGACGGATGCAGGGGTCTTTGAAGAGGGTGCGGACCGTTCTTGGTGTCTGACCAAACACAAATTGAGATCAATCATAATTTGATGAGTATTGGTGTACAAAATTGAGAAATCATGGTACAGAATGGGTACTAAATGATGTAACAAATTGACTTTTAGCAACCGCTCTTAGCACTAGCGTACTATTTTTTGGTCCTGGCGAAGATGAGAAGATGAAATTCTGGTTTTATCCCCGCGTCTCGGACTATGGCTCAAAACTTTTAACATAGTGATGTTGGTTCAATTTGGAGATACACATAGATAACATATCGGCATACACATACATCTTGTAAAAGCCTTGTTCAGATGGCTAGTTAACTGGTCAATTCACTTTTATTCTGTGGCAAGTAGCTAACATATCTTAATTCTCTATGCATAACTCAGCCAAGGTGCTAAAAGATGGCAATAATACTTTCGTCTCAAAAAAAATTAATGTTTGGTCTGCAAAACGAGAACTTAAAAATAATGCACGTTTGTTGAAAAAAATCAAACTTTTTGCCACTAGTTATTGGATATCAAGGAGTTCTTTTAATTTTTCAAAAACTTTTGAATTTCTCCTGACAAAAGTAGTTTTTTAAAGGTCTCGTTTTGTGGACCGGATAATATTTTGGGACCGAGAGCTAGACATACAATGAAAAAGTAAAAACTATAGGGATGGGATGCATTTAATTACCTGGATCTCAGTTTGCAAACATCCATGTAGAGCTACAACAGTGTATCCAAAATGGCGAAGAGCACATCCCAACTTTACATACTGCTGCCAAGGAATCCAGTGTCTTGAGTGCCTTGGCTCCCAACTTGCATATAATGCCTAATCAAGATAGTCACACCGTTAATCACTCTCATACTCTCTCTTTTATCGACTAATTATTCAGTAGTTCCGAGAACAGCCACATAGTACTTCAGATCATCCAGCTTCACACATTTATATGGGGTTCATACACTTAGTCGTGGACCCCATGAAAATGTGTGGTATTGGAGTGTCCCGGAGCATCCGGTTGTGCTCCGGGAGCAATGAATCTCGGTGTGCGCCGAGAGCAATGAATCTCTTTTTTTAGTCGTGAAATGGATAGGATTAATCAAAACAAAGGGTAGAATGAGTGATGAGGAACTTGTGAATTACCAGAGTCTCATCACTGGATTTTGAGTCCAAAACTGCCTTGTAACCTTTGTAAATGGGATCTTCTGATGATTTGCAATCTTCGGTATCTTTTCCCTCCTCCTCCTCACTAAAGTACTCCTTGACGCATGCTGCAAGTTGTCAAGTTTTATTATGTAGTCATGCTATAAAAACAACAAAAAAAAATATTACACGTTACGCGTAGTTGAATAATTACCGAACCGAACCGGTTTTAGCCCTAGTTGAATTATGTGTTTATCACTTCACGACGAAGAACCCTTGACAAAAAAGAACCCTTAAAGGTCACTTATAATTGCGTAAATGTCACAAGATTTGCCACAAAAATTTGAAAAGAAATATCAGACCGTCACAGCAACGGCGTTTATGGTTAAATTTCTTTTTAATAAGAAGAATACTACAATTATACTGCATATTTCTTCTGTTCCGGAATTTTTACACATCGATGCTTAGCATGAATAAACCAAATTTGTCTCACTCAAATTTCTTGCTCATATTTTTGTTATATATATAAAAAAAACAACCTTTATAATTTTTTCGAATTAAGCAGTTCTCCAGACATGTTCCTATTTGTTGCTGATTGAATCACCAATTACTCAATACACAAACGTTACGATTTTACAAGATAAAATCACAATTACATACAACTATAAATGAAGATTGTGCATATATTATAGTACCTTCAATTGATTTTGCCAATCCTTCAAGCTTGGACACAGAGGAGCTATGGAGCTCTTCACCAGACCAATTTGGGAAAACCAATAGACTCATGAGAAGGCATATTCCAACTCCAAGGGCAATTGTGTAAAATCGTTCATGAGCCACTTTTACCACATCCTCCACACGGTAGCTTGACACAGTTATTAGATTGAAAGTCAAGAGAAATATCACCACACCATAGTCGTAGTTCTTCTTTATGTATGGCACGAATCTTGTGTATGTAGATGCAGTTCCTGTCCAATTTTGATAAAAAAGTTCAAAATTAGTTTCAATTAAAAGCATAGTTGAGGCTAGATTGCAAGGGTGAGTGGGCATAAGTGCTCCTCCTCTATATCCCGTACCGATCCGATCCCGGTTTCCCAGATTGAAGGGTTTTGGTGTTTTGATGCTTTTAAAAATTGTTTTTGGGAAATCCGTTCTCAAAGGTGTTTTCCAAGGTCCACGGGTTTTGTTTTTCTTTTCGCCAAATATAAAGTTTTTGCGAAAACTGCTGGATCAAGCCCTTTCCCGTATTTTTTTGAAGATTTTCCGCGTGTTGGAAAACACCTAGCATTGGACGGATCGGATCATCAAAAATATCGGGAAGTGGAGTCCGGATCCGGGACTCCCGGACTAAACCGGACTCTATATATATATATGTTGAAATTTTTCATAAAAAGTTCAAAATTAGTTTCAATTAAAAGCATAGTTGAGGCTAGATTGCATGTGAGTGGGCATAAGTGCTCCTCCCTCCCGTACATTTATTTTGAAAGACCCGAATTATTCTAACCAAGTTGTGTTGTGGTGATGGCCAGTTTTGGGAGCCCCTAGACCATGCCCAAGGAGGTTGCTCTGCTGGTTGTCACTCCCACATTTATTAGAAAGATAATTAATAACCACCAGTTTTTGGGTAGGATCGTGTTAATTGGGGATGTTCCACTAACAAAAAATTGTTTTTTTTTCCAAAAACCGAGACATTTAATTCTCTCACAATACATCACATAAAAAACCGTAAAAAACAAGTTTATTCAAAAAACTAGTTTAGCGGAACAAAATAGATTCAGATTCGAGCTTTTCTGGACACAGTATTTTTGTAAAACACAATAAAAAATAGGAACCCGGCTCGGCGTTCCTGTAGTGACCAAACACTACACTCCGTAATATCCAATTTGAGCCGTTCAAAACTGCTTTCAATAGTTCAGAGATGTTTACCTTACATGTAACCATTTATTACTGAACGGACGTCTCAGATTGGGCATTACAGGAACCCAGTTTCCGAGGAGCGATAAAGATTAACGACTATCCTTATTCTTAATTTCTGAGTACAAAAATTGGCTTTTGGACGCATGGATATCAAAATATCACCAGAATAAAGCAGAAACAATTACTGATTTGGAATTATAACTATATCTCCATATGACGAAAAATTAAAAAGGAGAAAAGACTCTTACCAATGATAAAAACAGCAGCTCCAATGAAAATAGCTCGACAAACGTTACCGGATTTTTCCGCAACATACCCCATCCCGAACGCCAATGACCCCGCTAACAATGTTCCCAGTCCTCTGTTCAATCCTTTGCACAGAGTTGCTCCTATAATTCAAACAATCCATATCAATTAGTGTAAAATCTATGTTACGCACCCTGAAAAGAGGCGTACGGTACACCCGAAGTTAAGTTTTTCGGTACTTGTTATATATGATTTTGTTACTATTTACATTTATTTACACGAATAGTGAATTTTTTAAGAATCCATGACAGTTCGTAACGAGTACGAAAACCATACATAACAAAGTTATCATGAATAGGAAGTGAACAATCTTTTAAAATCTATGACGGTTTGTAAATTGACCAAAACCATTACATAACAAGTAGTATCAAAATCATAGTATGTAACAAATACCAAAATAATACGTAATGGATCGTACCGTACGCTCCTTTTCAAGGGGGCATACTATAGCGTTCTCCCATCAGGCTATATAGTCTTGAGAAAAGCATTTTAATTAGTACTGAAAAGACGAATCCAGGCACAACAATGAAGATAATTTACCTGCAGTGAACTCAAGGACTACAACCACAGTCATGACAGCCCAAATGGCATTTTGCCCTATCCCTTTGAACAATGGCTCCATCAGATACAACAACGAAACCAATGTCAATGACAATCCGACCTTCAGCGCGTGAATCACCCTCCGCGGATCATCTCTCCCCACCTTCCGAATCGTTTCCCATGTCGACCCTGGAAATTTCCTCATCTTCTCTCCAAAACTCTTAAAGCGTATCATCGCGTAATCAAACTTGCCTTTCATAAAAGACCGCGTTTCTCCGGCCATCGCCTCGTTCATCCTCATTGCAAGCCCAGAAAACATCCATTCACTGGAAACAATTGAATATAAACGTGAAAGTATGATCAATAATTGTGGTTTCTATGCTACAAAGTTTGGCAAGTATAGAGCCACAGAACATTAATATATAGTGCTTGTTGTAGTATTGTATCTATATGGGCAATATTGGAACATAAAAATGTGTCGTATTTTTGTGGCTGGTGATGGGATTTGAAGTTCATGTGCAGCCACCCCACCTCTCTCCTTGTGAGGCAGTTGTTACTTTATGCATACATACATATATATATAGAGAGAGTGAGAAGAGAGATACAGAGAAATGTTTACATCTGTTCACATGCTACCCATTAGAGCTGTAAGGCTTTCACAAGGACATATAGTCAACAAAAAGAGGAAAATCCCAACCTTAAAGTGGAAACTTTTCTATTCAAAGTGATTAATTATATAGAGGTTTCTTTTGTTTTCTCTTCCTCTATTTTTTTTTTTTCCAAAGGTGAAGGTTTCCAAATATTTATTTTTTCTCGGCAAAAGTCGATATTGTTAGTTGTTGCTAGTGAGGTTTCAACGTCGGTATTGTTAATTGTTTTTGGTAAGGTTTGAACTTCTGCGAAATGCATGAGATTATTGGGCCGGGCCTAAATGGTGAAGGTTACCATATTTGGCGCACCAGTAAAATCGAATGTGGATCATCTTATGTGATGATCACGTGACGCAAAAAAAAGATCTCCACGATGTCATTTAATGATCGAAGCTATTCATTCAGCAAGACTCAATTTATTCATCAGCCATGCAAAAAATAAGTTGATCGGAGATCCACCTAAATAAACCACAATTGTCTCAATAATATGATTCAATGAAGTTCTTACCGATGTCTTATCGACTTGAATTTTTACGTGAGAAGAACTAAATTCCAGAAAAAAGGACAACCATAAGCTGCCATGCATCAAATTGTCATTTGGCCATAAGTTTCTGAGGCTTCCAAGAAAGCTACGAATTGATTTATTTTATGGGCATCAAATAATCCATCTTTTTCTTCTTTTGTGAAAAGTCATGACCATAATGTTAGCATAATATTAAGAAATATTATGTTACTATGTTTTCAAGATTTATTATTGTGTTTATAATTTAGTCTAGCTTATATTATTCACGTTTCCTAGTTAATCTATATTTCCTTGTTACGCAGATTTTTCTAACATAGTTAGGTTTTTTAGTCACAAAATCTTGTAGCCTATATAAAGGCGTTCTGGACCAGGGTTGTGTTTTATTTGTATCAATCAAAGAAAGTTTTTTTTCTATTCAATTTTCTAATAATGTATATGCAATTCCTCTTCACAAATGAAAAAGGTAAAATGTAAATGCTATGATTTTTAATATTTCACGAATCTGGCTTCTGTCTCAATTCATGAATTGTAAGAGGTAGTGAGCAGATTTAGAAGGGTATCTTCCTAGTTAACTACAGCATACAATCATTATTGCCATCGACTCCCATCACGAGAGAAATTTTTCAATGCAGCGGTTATCTGTAACGCCTTTTTTATGAGGTGGTGGGATCTACATATACATGGGACCCATATCATGTCAGAGAGCGTTACAAATCACCGATGCATTGAATTTTTTTTTTCCATCATATACATGGATGCTCATTCACACACTAATTTGTTTTTATGAAAACGGATTCACACACTAAATTAAGTAAAGTAATTAGACTTTTTGTCATATTACACGCAAGTCCCCCTGACAATACAATTTTGACTACGCTATTGGAGCAAGTCCACGCGTTGTTTGTAAAGTCACATTGCTAAAAAGTTATTTTTGTTTGGTTTAAATGCATGTCTTTGCGTGAAAAAATAATACTCTCTCCATCTCTTTTTAAGTGTGTTACTTCGTAAATCCAACTTATTAAAGAAACGTCATCATTACACCTTTCACATCAACTTTTTCCTCCACTTTACACTATTCACACCAACTTTTACCACTATTTTCCAAAATTATCCTCCACTTTTACCCATTAACTCTTTACCCACTAACTTTTCAAAAGGGCAAAATGATAATTGTACAAACTTTTACCCATTAACTTTTCAAACCACACACTTATTTAGGGACAACCCAAAATGGAAAGTTAAACACTTAAAAAGGGACGAATGGAGTAATAATAACAGGGGTTGCTACACCAGTGAAATGTCATTTTCGCATAACCACATTTTTTTCCCTTTTTGCAAATAAAACAGAGATAATCAAAATAAATTTAGTTACCAGAATGCCACAATCACCTCCATCATTGAACTACAAGCCAAAAAAAATTGTACTTTTCTCATGGATTTTAGTGCCCTTGGTTTGTTATGTTAAAACTAGACAGAAATTTAGAACGGTAATCTCTATTTTTAAAAATAAATAAATAAAAGAAATGCACATGCTAGTGCAATTATTAAATGGTTTGAACATGCACAAGCGACACAAATATCATGCCCTATTATATTTGTCAATATAGATTTCCTTGTCATGAAGAAAAAACAAGGAATACATTCTTCCAAGAATTATTTAACGGTGGTTTAAGCTGAGCACAGGTACATGCACCCGGTGGCAGACGCAGGATTCATAATCCGAGAGGACTGAATCACATGGATTTATAAATTAACAACAAAATATCATTCTCATATATTGATATAACAATTTTGATAAGACCTTCCTTGACAATTTGTACAAAAAACATAAAATATAGTAGCAATAATAAAATAACCGGGAGGTATACGAGGACCTGGGTCCAATACATGTGGGCCCACATACATCTAACGGTCCCAAATACATTTGTATCCGGAGTTGTGTTATAAAGTTGTGTTATTAGGCTTTTGGGAAAACAGGGTTGCATTTAGAAATAACCCTCTCGCCTCTCTCGGTCTCTCCCACCTTTGGTTTGTTTAGAGCTGTTGGGTACACTTTTGACATTCATATTGTAGTCCCCTCGTATATAAAATTCTCGTTCTGTCCCTGCACATAAAAGATCCATTTTTCTCAAGTCAATTTGGTCATCAGCGTGTCGATTTTCAATTGGTAAAAGTGGCTTTAACCAGCCAGCCCGAGCACCTGTTGGTTGACAAAACTTGAATAGAAAAGCATTCAAAATTGCAGGGATTCACGAGCAAAAGCTTGTGGCCTAAAGTGTGTAACTTGAGAGTAAAGGAAGAGGAAAAGCTTTTGTTGGTAGGAGTATTTGTTAACCTAAAAAATATGCAACCGTGAATTTTGAAAATGGTCCAAATGGTATAGGAGGTGGAGTACTGTTGTTTTCTCACTCAGCTGTTTAATGTGCTCTGTCCCGTGTACTCTCAACTCCTCAATATGAAGTCCGTAATTCGCCATGTGGCACTTCTCCGGTCTGCCACGTGGCTCGGGCAGATTGATTTTGGGGGGCTAATGGGGTAGTAAAATGAACCTGAACACAGAGAAGGGTAATGTGCAACCCTGATTACACAACAGTCGGCATCGTAGCGCATGTTTTGGTGGTTGCAAAGTCGTTAAAAAGTGACTGCGATCACATTACCAATCAAGCAGTGTCACGCAGACTATTGCAGTTAGTGTTGTGGTGGAGCATTAATGTGTCCCTAGTAATATTGAGCATCATATACATGGCCTAAAAGTCCTAAATGAAAACAATAGATAATAAAAATAAAAAAAAAAAGGCATCAATTTTAAAGAATTTTAATAAAAATAATAAAAAAAGGCATCAATTTTAAAGAAGTTCTGAGCACAAGGAAAAGAGAGAAAATTTTCAATGCCGAGCAAGCACTGTCACGTGGTGCAGAGTGCGCGTCTCATCTGTCCAAAAGTGTTTTGGATAACTCAAATGTTTTGGAAAAGTCTCCCTCTCTCTCTCTCTCTCTCTCTCTCTCTCTCTCTCTCTCTCTCTCTCTCTCTCTCTCTCTCTAAAATCTAGACTGTCCAAAGCATTTTTGAACGGCCAAGATGCGCACTCGGGAACCGCGTAGGTCGTGCCCACTCGGCATTGAAAAATTTCTCAAAGAAAACAATAGAATACGAATGCAGGCAAGGATGTTTGCCTGGAGGAAGTGGTAACTTGGGTTAGTCGAACATAAACTAAAGAAGTGCTGCCGCTGGGTAATGGAAGAGAAATCAGAAACAAGAAGTTTGTGACTGAGTGCTCATCTTCTTGATCAAAAAAAATAATAAAAATGCTCATCTTCTTCGCTTGTTAGCCTCAAGGCCACACCACATCCATCACAAATTAAAAAAAAATTGAAAAATTTCTCAAAGAAAACAATAGAATACGAATGCAGGCAAGGATGTTTGGCTGCATATGACATTACTCATCCATTTGCAAAACTGAGAATAAGCAACATACCTCTCAATATATGACTTGAACCATAATCATCACATAGCTCCACAAGTTCTACGGATCATATGAAAGCGAGAAACAAAACAAAGTTTCCGCCTCTTTGCAAAGAGAAATTATGATAGAATTGGAACAACGGTTTAAGTAGACAAACGCACAAGCCTGAGGCTTTGCTTCTTATTTACATACGTTGATTATGGTGATGCTGCCACATCATAATTTTCCTTAAAAAGTAAATATTTCAAGTCTCCATCAAAGGGTTCTATTGAGCATATAATTTTTGATCCATCAACATGATTAGTTAGAGCTCGCGCCAAACACACGGATCCTTTGTTCAATTGGGACCCGGCAGCATGGGCAAGTAGCTTTTCCCTTCTTCCCATAATCATCGTTGCAACTGGCGCACAAAACTTGATGGGCACACGGCAGGAAAACAACAGAGACTTCATCTTTCAAACATATTAAGCACTCCCGGTCATAACCCACCTCTTTATCCGAAGAATCCTCCAATTTATCTAACTCGTGAAGCATCTTCGCAATAGTTTCTCCTTGGGGTTTTGTCCCCTCAAGGTTTTCAGGTGAAAGACTGTTGGTTTGGTGATTTAGATCAGTGGATTGTGATGCTTTGAGCTGTGACAGTTCCTGTTCAAGTCTTTGAAGATCGTCCTTGTGACGCTGAAAGTCTATCTCTATCTTTAGACGCAAGGCCTCATGCTTTCTCTTATTGCTAGCTTCGGCTGCTTCCTTGAGGCGCTGTTCCTCATCTACCTGGGCTAAGGCTAGCTCTTTAGCCTTCTGCTCTTGCCTCCATTTTTCCTGATACAGGAATCGAATCATGTGCGAGTGGGTTTACATAAAACCTTATATAACTCTTCAAAAGAGCAAAAATGAGGAAGCTTAAGTCATGTAGTTAGGGTGGATTGAATTCTTAGGAAAATATTAAGTAGCTAACTAGCTACTAGTTTAGGGCTCCAAAAAGCACAACACACCAATAAGTTCAAGGGCAGTGGGAACATGCACAAATCACAGCAATTTTTTCTCAGAGTAGACTAACATGAAGACCAGAAAATAAAATTTGCAAATTACTAGCTTTATCATCAAATACAGAGTTGGAGTGTTGGAGGAAGGCTCAAATGAAGGACTGGCCATTAAGTACATATCTAGACTAGCAGTTTTCACTATGGAATGGACTGAGATCTGTGCATATCCCAAAAAGTTGAGATAAGGCACACAGCTAAGATGCATGCACGTATTGGAAGAGAGTATAGTCTTGCAAGACGACCTAATTACTAACAAACAGTTGAGTTTAAAGTATCAAAGTATGTCATCCAACCTCCACACACTAGAATAACATAAACTTGTAAAAGCTAGAAAAAGAAAAAAAATTGATTGCTTGAATGTAGATCTTTTAAATTCACATTAGTGATTAAGATTACACAAAATTAGACCCAGAAAACAAGACAGTTGAATATAGAAAAGTATTCCACAAGAATCAAATAACCTCCCGTTAACTGGAAAATGCTACTGTTATTTTCATATGCTTTCATCCAACTAAACCTCCGACTCGAGCAATATCTGCTATCAATGGACATTGCGTCGAGCAATCACAGAAGTCCGTGGTAGTCAACATAAGGTACTAGGTCAAAAGCATTTAAAGATGAAGCGAAGATCCAGAAGATTATGGCTCCAAGCATTACAACTTTTATGATTCCTACTTCCTACTGTAATGGGCAATACAATTGGAGTCATTAATTGTGCTGGTACATCCAACCAGGTTGCCCAAAGAGTGGTCAAATACACATCCAAACATCCTGCATCTCGACACTCATAAAGTCCCCATATTTTCAAGCAATAAGCCACGTTAACCCCTTTTTCTTCATTCTTAAAAAAAAAAATGTTCAAAACCTACTACCCCTGCTTTTTAAGCAACAGACTAAAAACAGGTTCTACTTTAAAAGCCCACCATGCAGAAACGGAGTTTCGATAATCAACAGATACGACTTAATTAACAGCTGGTGTATGCAGGTTATGAATAAAAGGTAGGTCGCTAATGAAAGGAAGCAACTCATACCAATCAGGCATCAAAATCTCGCTATGCCTTTGAGTCACAGTGAACTTTTGGATAAAAACAAAAACTACACTAAGACACCCTTCCACCTATGTTAAACTCAAATACTCGATAACTAGAGGAAGAAAGAGCACATCAAAAGAAAAACAGAATAAAAGCATCCATGAAGCTCTTATCTCGCACTATATGAATAAATGCATTGATGCTTTAGCAATGACCATGACCAACGATGGTGAATCTTGTTAACTGATAGTAAATCAATGATGCATCACAATTCTCAATCACCTGAAAAATAGCAGAACTGCATAAACAATTGGTACACTAATGGAGAGAGGTTGATAGAAAGATATTCACACACCTCAACATCCTTTTGTGCTGCCTCAATCTGAACCAACTGTTGCTGCAACTCGGATATCTTCTGTTTTTCTGCAGCAATTTCCTCCTGCAACTTGGTTTTCTGCTTCTCCCAAGCCAAAAGCCTCTTTAGGCACTTCTTCTCCCGCTTTGCTACCTCCGTGCAAGTAGCAGCCGACTCTGACGCACTCAACTTGGAAGCCTCCATTTCTGCTCTAATCTCTGCATTCTCTGTCTCAAGCCGCCTCACTGCAGCATTTGCACGATCCACTTGACCACTTGCTTTTCTTAGAGCATTTTCCATCTCAGAAAGCCGCTTCATTGTTGAATCCTCTAACGTCTGCTTTCCCTTCTTCAGACGTTGTGTCTCCTCCCTTTCCATCCTTAACATCTTCAACTCTGTAAGGTCATTGCTGAGCTTCCTTGCTGCTTGCATTGCCTTCTTGTGGGCCCAATCCTTCCGCTCCTTCACCTGTGCCTCTAGATCCTTAATCTGGTGAATTAAGCTTAGAATCATCTCATCTTTCTGATCTTCTGGCACATACTCCATATTCTCGTCAAGATTCAATTCGCGGAACTTACTTAGCACCGAATTAACTGCATCTTGGTTCTTGGAAGTCGGGAGCTCCTCATTCTGCTCACAAGGATTTTCATCCCCCCATATAGCTGCAGTAGACGAGTCCAAAGCCTGAGATTGTGCCTGCGACTGCTTTGAGTTTGCTCTAAAACCTGCGGCAAACATTGCAACATTCCTCTTCAACAAAGATTTCATTGAAGGAGTAAGGTTAAACCTCTTTGGACACTCAATGTCTCTTTGCAAAGTCATATCCGATGCATGAGACATAAACCCATTCAAAGGAAACTCAGAAGTGCCTCCATTACCAAAACCCCAACCTCCATGAAATCTGCATAATGCAGGGGCAACCCCAACAGGATTTGTCCCAACGCTCTCTGCATTACTTGGAACAGGATTGCTAGAACCGTTATTACTAGCCGAGGGTAGAACAGGGATATCCATCACGCTTGCTCGACCAACATGAAGATCACTCATCAAGAGGCACCACATGGCGTCCCCTTTTGTCAAATGGGGCTTAACTTGTTGCAACAAGCAAACCATGGCTGCAAGAGAGTACTCCTCCAACTGCCTCAAATCAATGAAATTGGGCTCGGATTCCTCAGAATTCCCACTATTACCACCACACCCGCTATTCAAATAAGCTAGTGAATTATGCAGTATATTAGTCAACACATCCATTCCGCCGTAACAATGCCCATTCCTTAATATAGCTTTGAGGGCAACATCCTCCTCGTACCCTAACCCAACGAGCTTCGAAATAGCCTCATTATACAAGAACTCCAAGTTCTTTAGCAATATTTCCTCTAATTGCTCCTCAGTACAGTAACTCCAACCACTATCATCACAATTAGCATTAGGGTTTGCGTTTGGGTTGGGATTTGGATTCTGTGATGCTTCGTTAACACCCATTTGGTAATTCAATGGTTTGATACCCGATTCAATTACGGTTTGATCCATATCAGGTTTAACCGATCGAGGCCTCCGATTAGTTCGGATGTGTTTTTCCCTTGCTGTACAACCCATTGAAATTCGAAGGAAACCCTAGAAGAAGATGGTTTGATGATTCAGATTTTGGTCCAAATAATATATACACATTTTTGCGTCGTATAACGAATATCTAAATACAATAACTGTATTGAGATTGGGATAAGAGACTTACAGATTAAGTGAAGATCCGCGTATGGTTATAGTCGCAGTAGCTGAAAGAATCGAACTGAGAGAGAGAGAGAGAGAGAGAGAAAGTGAGGATCATGCATTTTGCCTCGTATATATTGCTTCATTGCTTACGTGGGGTTCGGAGCTTGATTGGGCCAAATCCTCGAATCTCAAAGCTCCTTGTCCATCAGGCCTAAAGCCCATCTAGGCTTTTTGGGGTAGGTTTCACCCAGGTTCACACAAGCCCGCTAACCCGGCCTACTCATCCAACTCAGTTGGTTTTTTGACGGGTTTGGAATATGTATTTAGGCCTATAAAGCTAGGGTATGAAAATTGCCTACTTCCCCAACATCATGTGGTAAATGACTCTTCAAATTATTAACATCATCAATTATAGTACTTATGACTGGTGAATTAATCTAATTCTTTAAAAAATTGCCTATTTGAATGAATTTTGGACATGGTTGGTTTACATGTTATCGAGAAAGATGTTGATTAAATTGTTTTCAACACTCTTAACCGATAAACTGGGTAAGAATATAATAATCGCTTTGGAATAAGGGTGGATTGGTTTTGGCATAAGGTCGGATCAATTTTGGCAAAAGGTTGGATTGGTATTGGTAGAAGGTTGGATTGTCTTAGGATAGGGCTAGAGAAATTGAGCAAATGATCATACATTAACCCTTGGGTGGTATGTTCAACGGTACTTTTATTTACTAGTTCAAGCATAAAGGTGAATATGCATGTCGGTGCATATCCGTGGATATGACTTTTTTGGGTTTGATTGAAATCCCTTGTGACCAGTGAGTGTATCGACTTGAACAGACTTAATAATCATATATATCGTGATACATAAGGAGTAAGGAAATGGGTAGATCCAAGTAGGGTGCCATTTTGGACTGGTAAAAAAAATGGAAATTTTGAATGCGGGTCTTATGGAATGAATCTTGTTTCACTATATTACCTTATATTTACATGCTTACTCCCACTATTTTGTATGAATATATATTTGTTGGGATTTGGATAAAATTCTTTACCATTAATGGAGTTTATAGCTCATTATACGACGTTGTCTTGGTATCCAAATGTTAGGTACTCGATGACGCACCTACCATTCGGCTGCAATGAAAGCTACTATAAATAGGGATGACCATCTAGGCCGACCCTCCCCGATCCAACCCGCCCCCTCTCCAAATGGGTAGGGGATTTGGGGATTTTTTCGGGGATCGGGTAGGGTATGGAGATTTTTTTTTTTTTATAAATTTGGGGATTGGGTAAAGAATGGTATAGTTAGTCCCCTCCCCAATCCCCTCTCCAATCCCCACCCCTCCCCGTATCCCCTCCCTCCCCCGCCCCTCCCCGGGATAAGTTTATAACTTGTGACTTGTTTGGTTAATTGTATAAGGAAGGTTTTCTCCTTTGTTTCTGTTTTATGTGGCACTTTTGAGTGAAATTTTAATCTACCCAGAAACCAAAACCAAAAACAAAAAAAGAAAAAGAACAAGAACAGCAGTAGCACTTTTGAGTGACTTAGTACGTTTTAATTATCTTTAGAAACCACTTTTGTCATTAGCTTTGGATTTCAATACAACTTCTTTGGTATTCACTTGAATAGAGTAAACTTTTAGATCCCCGATTGCCCTGTGGAAATCCCTGTTCCCCGCATTGGGGCGGGGATGGAGGTTTAAAAAAAACCCAGTAGAGATTGGGGAGGGAATGTGGATTAATATGGGTTTGAGGATTGGGGATGGAGGTAGTGGTATCCACCCGCTACCCTCCCCATGCCCATCCCTAACTATAAAGGCCTTGTTCGTTTCATAGTTTTAGCCTCTCTCCATTCATTACACATTTTTTCAAAACTAAACTAAACTAAAACTACTAAACGAACAAGGCCAAAATAACTTTGCAGAATCATGGTTGACTTAGACCTAAGGTTGTTTTTCTCTAATAAAAAAAAAAAACCCCTTCAATTATGTTGTAGTAATTAGCTTCATATTCAATAAATTCCAACTTCTCCTGATAGAAAATTATAATTTTGACAAATATCAGACTTCTCTCTCCAATAAGGAAGCAAATGTGCGAACTATTAAAATTGTAGTATTTCTAGTTAATTACTTAAAATAACATTTTTTTA
Organism: Vaccinium myrtillus; assembly: GCA_016920895.1. Taxonomy (NCBI): domain Eukaryota; kingdom Viridiplantae; phylum Streptophyta; class Magnoliopsida; order Ericales; family Ericaceae; genus Vaccinium; species Vaccinium myrtillus. Next base: position 5,710,599 of record CM029271.1, on the reverse strand, counting down.
AAAAAACAACAACAAAAATGGGCCTTACACTCCTCCCTTGTTTTATAGATTTGGAAATTTAACTATCAAAGGGATATAATATTTACACTTTGAATACTATAAAACTTTTGACAAATTACATTTGTCACTTCAAATAAAGACATAAGGATAAATTTGTAATAGATTATTTATCTAACATAGTGGAATTAATACCGAGAGTATATTTTTCCTACTTTCTTATAAGTGGAATAGTTATTGTTTCATCTCTTACCTCCATAAATAAGATTATTTTTGTTTCCGCTTTTCTTGGTAATATCGTTTCTTAGTAGACGGAACTTCACCAAAAATGCTTTAAGTCTCATAGTCGTCCGTCCTCCTATACGGGACAACGAAAAGTCAAAATATAGACAAACAAAATGGGAGAGAGGAAGTAATTTTTTTTTTACCTTTTAACTGCTTTCATCGTGACCTCCGTGTTGCATGCATGTCACAGGTCTTTCTTAAAGATTATTGCTCGATACGTTTCGTTTGCATGCTCACTGCTAACAAATATTTTGTCACGCATGAGCACTGGTCTTAGGTTGTATGATTTGTATCGGTCCATTCAGTGGCTTTGAGGGTTATCTCATGGCTCAACTCTGGCTTTTCTAGGTGTTATGATGGTGATAAGTTGTGGTCCATGGAACTTTTGTTATTAGTTGGAACCAGTGATGGAGGTGGTTCTTGGAATGTTTGATGTAGCAAAGCAGTTTGGAGTTCTGGTACTTCTTTGATGTTGCATTGTTGATCTGGTAGGCCTGCATTATTGGTTTGGTTGGCCTGGTTTGATGTCTGGAATGTTCTAGTGGATGGGCTACTTGGGATTGTCCGCATCAATTTTTTTCTTCTATCCATGGTTGCGTCTTTCGAGCAGTTTCTCTCCCGATTTTAGAGCTCTGTAGTTTGTCTCGGCCATCTAGTTGCACGACACTTAACCGAGCCGCAGAGCCTAGACTATAGGTGCAATAGTCACTTGGTTTGTATTGGATAGTTTCTGCATGGAAGCCTCGTCATTCATGGAGCTATCAGGACAACAACGAATTGACACAATACATTGATCACGAACATCTGACGGCCGAAGTAGGCTCTCGCTGAACATATATATTCTTCATCAGTTTTGGTTCTGTTTTATATTCTTCTTGTCTGTATGCAAATATTTTTCTGTTGTCTTTGTATCCGGTAATTTGTAATAATATTCCCCTAATGTTTTAGGTTTAGCACACATTGACCTCCCCTGACGTTCAGGTTTACTACAGATTTCCCCCTCACATTTGAGAAATGACACTGGTCTCAGGAATTGTCTGTTTTGAGTAGGGGTGAAAATCGGTTGGTTCGGTTCGGTTTTCGGGGTGTTCCGGACCGAACCGATCGGTTCGGGGTGATTTTTCCGGGAACCGATCCCGACCGAAAAAAACAATGGACCGATCGGTTCGGGGTGGTTCGGTATTTTCGGTTTTTTTCGGTTTTTTCGGTCCGGCGTTAAAATTGAGATGGACGGCTGTGATTTGTTATTTTTTGCGGGGTCAATTTCAGGAAACCGAGATAGGGGTGGTTTTCGGTCCAAATAGGGGTGGTTTCGGGGTAATTCGGTCCAAATCGGGATGATTTTAGGGTATTTCGGTTCGGTTCGGTCTGACAAAAATTCCGAAAAACCGAAACCGAACTGACAAAAATTCCGAAAAACCGAAACCGAACTGAGATGCATTTCGGTTTTTTCGGTTTGGTTTTTTCGGTTTTTTTCCAGACTGGACGACCGATTTGTTATTTTTATGGAACGACCGAAAACCGAACCGAATTTTTGATTTTTCGGTCGGTTCGGGTCCCGTCGGTTTTTTTTTCACCCCTAGTTTTGAGAGTGCAAAAATACCCACTTTTGTAAAGCAAGTTGAGCAACATTACCATAGGCTATCTATCTTACACTTACAGTACCCTTGTTCTTGAATCCAAGCCAAATCGAGACCCGACGCCGTCTCTGAGACCAACGTACACCGGCACCACCACCGGCACACCACTCCTTCCCCTCATCCCTCATAACCACACCCGCAGACTTTTGTTTCCACCCTCGCTCTTTCTCTGTTTAAAACGGTGAATCAGGAGAGGAAAGAACACTCGTTGCCTTTCACCGTGAGATTCAAGGAGGAAGACGAAATGTTCTTCATCTGTGGTTCTTTATAATCTGAAACGAAACTAATAAATCGACCGAAGGACCAAACTTCCGAAGGTGGAACATCTGGCAATTTGAGTTTCATCGACTTTCTAATCATACTCAAGGTAAACATTGTTCTAATCTATTGGACTATCTTTGTTTGTCGCATTTTTTTGCTTTTAATCTTAATTTTTGCCTTTTTTTTTTGTCAATGTCGTCCTTTGCAGTATATATATATATATACATTTTTTTTTTTCCCTTTTTAATTCAGCTCGCCGAAATAAATGATTAGTCTAAAAAATTTGACACGCATCTAACAAAAAACTAAAATGGACGACCCTAAAGACAAGGCCCTAAATTTAAGCCAAATTGATCCTAACTAATATTTATTTAATTTATTTGATCGGCTCCTAATTAAAATTTGTTGTTGGTGCATAGTTGTTAAAAACCTACGAGACTATACGTATTTTACGATTTATATCATCTCCTTGGAAAACGATACGTAACGCATCATGTATCCTTTTTGTACAGTAATCCTAAGATACGATCGTGCATCTTACGAATTATATGCATATTCAAATAGTTGATAGAAATTCAACTCAACGTAGAGCTTGAACAAAGGAAAGAACCATAATTTGATTGTGTTTTGCCTGAATCATATAAGGGCTCTTCTTTTCTTTCCATAACTAGGGCGAAAACCTTAATGTGATAGACCCCAATTGAGAGACTTGAAAATTTTGCATGTTAAAAACACCCTTTTTTTTTTTTTTGGTAAATGTAATTACAGTTTGTTGATGTCATTAAGTAAAGGTACTTTTTAATTGTATATTAATTATGATTATTGTTGAGGCATAAACTAGATTTAGTATTTTGGCACAACAAAATAAAGTAAGCCCAATTGACAAAGTTCATAGATGAAAAAAATTGTTGTAGAAAATGTACATATCTAGTTTCTAGAAGCTCTATAATATCTATCTTAAAAAATGTTAGTTGATGGCAAGTGACTTAACAGAGGTGGGAGATCGTAACACAGCTCAAAACATTAGGGGAGGAAGCTGTAATTTCTAGTTGTGAGGGGCGAGTCTGTATTAATCCCAAACCTCAGGAGGGGTCCTTGTAATTTTCCCTAATATATAAGTCGGCGAAGCCCCTTTAAGCACATACGTACATTTTATGCTGTAATTTATAGCATAAAATGCATATATCCCAAAATGGGAGGGGGGAGCAATAAAATGCTGGCTAGCTGTTAACAGACAGAGAAAGCGGGGAGAAAATCCCACTGTGCGCCTTCCCCATCCCCATTTTATTGCCTCCATCATCGTCACCATCATCATCAAATAAGGGTGTGTTTCAAACTTGGGAAAGGAAATGGAAAAGAAGAGAAAATTTAAAAAAATTCCTTTCAATATTTGGTTACTAGAGAAAGTTCAATTTTCTTTCCAATTTCTTCTTCATTTCCCTCTAATTTTTCTATCCATTATTTACCCTTTCTTTCCTCGATTTTCAAATACACAAGAAGCCATCCCCACCACCCCAAACATTCAACCCTAAATGGCTGATTACCATACTACATTGCCATTGAATATGCTCCCCTGCTTAAATATCAGCAGCAAGTGTGTAAGTTAATTTGATTTTGGTCTTTGAGTATTTTTATGTTTGCAATATGCTCCGTTTACTATCCACATTCTGACAGTATATTCACCCATTGGTTAAGAGGTAAAAACTATGTGTGGCAAAAAATTTATTATTGGGAATTTGGGAGACAAATCGATGGGCGACTTTGTAAGGGGCTGCTTGCTGCCACTTTAAGTGGTGGTGATATTTGCAAGAAAGTATGGCCATGAGCCATTTTTACTTTGACTTTGTCATGCCACTCTGTTATTGAGTCTTTCCAAATTTTATCATCCATCCACATATATGATCATGTATCGTGTGGTGGTGTTCACTCTTGGGTTGGGACCCCTTTTTTGGATTTCTTGAAAGTGATACGGATGTGACTCACTCTCCTCTTCCCTTTTATAATACGGTTAAAGAGGCCACTTATGTAATACGGTTAAAGAGGCCACTTATGTAATACGGTTAAAGAGGCCACTTATGTGATACGGTTAAAGAGTCTACTTGCTCTTCTCAATTAACGGGTTTACAAAAAATTCAACTATGAACGTTAAAGAGATCCCTTCCAGTGAAAAAAAAAAAAAAAAAAAAAAAAAGACAGAACTGTAAAGGAGTCCAAAGAAGGGGATCCCAACCCAAGAGTGAACACCACCACACAATACGTGAACATATATGCGAATCCATAGGGATGGATGATCAATAACAGAGTGGCAGGACAAAGTCAAAGTAAAAATGGCTCATGGTCATACTTTCCTTGCAAAATATCACAGCTACTTTTGGCAGTGCACCCCTTAAAAAGTCACCCACCGATTTGTCTCCCAATATAAATTCTTTGCCCACACATAGTTTTTACCTCTTAACCTATAGGTGAATATACTGTCAGAATATGGATAGTAAACAGAGCATATTGTAAATATTTAAATACTAAAAAACGAAAAACAAATTAACTTACACGGTTGGTTCTCATATCTAACCCGGGGAGCATATTCAATGGCAATGTAGTATTGTAATCGGGCATTTAGGGCTGAAAGTTTGGGTGGTGGTGGAGATTAGTGGCGAACGCAGGATTGCAAATTTTGCCTAATTTGCGGGGACCACTCTTTGGTAATTTTACAAAAAAATCTAAAAGTATACTCAAAATAGGAAGAAAATTGGGACCCCCTTGTCTGCCCCTCGTGGAGATGGCTTTTTTGTGTTTGAAACTCGAGGAAAGAAAGCGAAAACAACGAAGAGAAAAACTAGAGGGAAAATGAAGACGAAATTGGAAAGAAAATTAAACTTTCTCTAGTAACCAAACAGTGCAAGGATTTTTTTAAAATTTTCTCTTTTTTTCCAGTTGTTTCCCCAAGTTTGAAACACACCCTTTTGTGACGACGACGGAGGCAATAAAATGCGGACGGGAAGGTGCACAGGGTTTGATAATTCTTGATGAGTTGATGTAGATTGTAGAATCTATGCAAAATTACCATAATCTACAATGTTATTTTTGTGCACTTGATAGTTAGAAAAATAGGTCATATAGCAAATTTAGTTTTAGTGCTGAAATTCTTTTTGACTCCCATGTTTCATTTGCCAAACTCCCTAGTATACTACAGATTGAATCGGGTTTAGAAATAAAGGTCATATGGAAAATTTAATTGCCCTGTGGGACCTCTTTTTGACTCCCATTGTTGGTTTTATAGAGAAGAAGTCGCATTAAGGAATGAGATATTGTCCAGGCTGCAAGTGTAAATCCACCTAATGGTGTGCACATGTCTATGCGCAGTATGGAAGTCCCATTCGGAGTAGAAAACTGAAGTTACTTCTTTCTATATTTTCCTGCTGTGCGAAATGAACCGGATTGTTACTTCTACGGTGATTGTCTAACATTTTAATAGGATATTTTTGACAGAAAGTGACATTGCTTCATAACTCACCAAATTGGAGTTATCCTAATGCAACGTAATAAACGAGATTATAAATCACCCCCTTGCTTAGTGATTATGCATAATTCAAATTGGTGAAATTATTTTGGTTGTAGTTGTTTGTGAAGCTTATGGCATCCAAGTTTATTGATGGATTGTATTTTGACAGGCTTCTTATCAGCTTTGAAGGTCTACATTTGAAACTATTGACACAAACTGGGTGGGCAGTTCAATGGATACTGCTGAAATGGCAAGGGATTCTGCTAAAAACTCCAGTGATCAAAAGCTGAAAGTCTTTATCTGGGACATGGATGAGACTCTTATATTGCTCAAGTCATTGTTAAACAGAACATACGCAGAGGCCTTCAATGGTTTAAAGGATGTACAAAAGGGTGTTGAAATTGGGAATGTCTGGGAGAACCACATTCTTCAAGTCTGTGATGACTATTTCTTTTATGAACAGGTGAGCTTGCTTTGTATCACGTTTGAATTAGTTCTTTTATTTGGGAGTACATTTTGAAGGTTGTTTATTATCTTACTAATGCTAACTTAACATTTGGCTCTCCAGATTGAAAACTGCAATACACCCTTTCTTGATGCCTTGAGCCAATATGATGATGGGCGAGATCTTTCTGATTACGATTTCAACCAGGATGGTCTTAGTGGCCTACAAGATGACAGCAGTAAAAGAAAATTAGCATACCGGCATCGTGTTATAGCGCAGAAGTACAAAGAGGTTTTTGGAATGCAGATTGGTTATTGATTGCATACATATCTATTTTATCATTGGAAATTACGTGAGATGTCAGATTTTATTCCTCCCCCTACATGGGTTCATAGTCATCGTACGGTCTTTGACAGAATATGATGTAGGGAAGGAAGTCTCACTTAAGTAGTTTTTGTACCCTTGTTTGGGAGATTTTTGAGTTTATGGATCAATGTAAGAATTTTAGATTTTCAATTCAGCTGTAAGAAAGTTTGTTGTGGCTGCTGTGGCTTGTGCATTGACAGTGGACAGTGACTGAGGAAATGGTAGCTGGGGCTAGTTTGAATCATTTTCGAATGCATTCTGCCATTGGTGGCTTCACTGTGAAGCCCCATTATTAGAAACATTACACATTTTAATTGTGAAGGGTCAATATGCAGGAAAAAGTTCAATTTTCTGGGTTTTACAAAAGGATTCGCAATGTCTGGACAAGGGCTTTTACTCCCTTTTAGATGTGTGGGGATCAAGCTGCATCATGACTGGTTTCATTGAGAAAAATAAACAACTCTCGGTGTTATGTACAAGACAGGAGTGCTATCTAATTCTAGGGTGATGACTTAATTCTACTTCTGTTGCAGGGCTTGCGTGGTATATTTGATAAAGAAATGACGAAGTTCTGGGATGATCTCTTTGAGGTGACTGATAGTTACACTGATAGATGGCTCTCTTCAGGTACAAATTGTCTTACGAAGTTACCATGATGCATCTGCGTAGAAACTGCTTTTCCAATAGTTTTTGTAGAGTAACTTTATATGGTTTTGTGATGCTAGCAACTTGCTAGAGCACTGGATATTGAGAGTGACGTTTTTATCTTGGGGGAAGTTATGACGGGGTTAAGTAAATTAAGTGGAAATGATTAGCTGGCAAAGGACAAAAATTAACTGTGGAATTTAGAAATCAATTTATCTTTAACGAACTAAAAAAAATAGTAAAACAGGGATTAATCATCGTTCACATGACAAACAGAATGCCTAATCGGTGCCTTAACGTGCTTGCTTATTAAGTTTTTGACTGCCACATGAAGGAAAAAATTGAGGACAAAGAATGCGTAATGCGTTGAACAAGAAACTTTTTTTTTTTTTATTGGTGATGAGGGGACATTTAGTTTTTGGTTGATTGGGAAGTTACTCACCTATCAAATCTAGCACACATAAATCTATAATATTTTTCGCACTAGTAATCACTATCAGCCAATGCAGCTCGATCCTGTTTGGAGCTATGTTCAGGGGAGAATGAGGAATTAACTCCCGGTACAACCTCAGCTGATGGGATCCATGCCTCAATCACTAATTTTCAGCACATCAATGTTCTAGTGACTTCTGGTTCATTGATACCAAGCCTTGTCAAATGCTTACTCTTCCGACTGGATGACTTGATAGCATATGAGAATGGTTGGTACTCTTCCTAGTTCAGTTTTTCTGTTTTTGCCTATTCTCAACTATCCAGAACTTTTTAACTTCTTATTATAACTATGATTTTCATTATTTTTTAGTCCAATGTACTTGCTTTAAGTGTTATGATAGGTAACTCTACAGTTGTGAGTCTTGTGACTGCACAACGAGGGTAGCCCATATTATCTGATGGTAATTACGATTAGAGCCTGTCTATTCTTAACTGATATAGAACTGTGTTAACTTCTTACTATTACTATGATTTTCATTGAACTAGTTTTAATTGTTATGATAGGTAACTCCACGGTTGTGATTGCATAACAAAGGTAGACACATTATCTGATGATAACTACGAGTAGAGCCTGAATTCCTCTCATAAGAGCATTCTTTATCATTTCACTTTTGGAATGAAAAGGGTTATTGGAATCTCCAACCCCACCCTTAAAATAGATGCTCTTACTCAGAAAGTGATTTTAGACCTATGCTGGAGAAGTTACTTGGGCGAGGGGGAAGGGTGGACCTAATCCACAGTTTTATGGTGAGGATCAGGGTTGGTTATCTAATCTCAATGTCTCACTTTTTTGCTAATGATACTCTCCTCTTTTGTGATAGCAAAGAAGTAGAGTTGAGGTGGCTAAGGTCTGTGCTGTGTGGTGTCTTGAGGTTCTCTTTGGTTCGCCTGTCAATCATTGTAAGAGTACTCTCATTAGAGTTGTGTTTGGAGAATCTGGATAATCTTGCTGTGGGTTTAGGCTGAGCTGAAGCATCACCTACCTGAAGTATACAACTCTTTTTTGGGTGTTCCGCTTGGGTAATCTTCAAAGACATGTTGTAGCCTGTGGGATGGGGTGGTGGAAAGATATGAGAGAAGGCTTAGAAACATTATTATCCAAACGGGTAGTTTTACTTCGACAAGGAGCACATTTTCTAGTCCTCCCACTTACTCGTATCTTCACTGGCAAAGAGACTGGATAAACCACGGGGTCCCATGAGGGGATAAGGGTTGGATATCTAACTCAATGTCTCACTTTTTGACAATGATACTCTCACAATATTTTCCCGAAACTAGGACACGGACACGTTATATAAGTACTTTGTTATGTGTGTCTATCTATTCTATTTATATATATATAATCATTGTAAGAGTACTCTCATTAGTTGTGTTTGGAGAATCTGGATAATCTTGCTGTGGGTTTAGTTCTGATCAAATTTTGAAGCATCACCTACCTGAATGTATCAAAAGGTGTTTTTGGGTGTTCCGCTTGGGTAATCTTCAAAAAAATACCGGGGGATGGGGTGATGGAAAGATATTAGAAAAGAAACATTATTATCCAAACGGGTTTTTACTTCGACAAAGCACATTTGGATCAAGTCCCCACTTCCTCGTATCTTTTTTTGAAGATTTCCGGATAAACCGTGGGGTCCCATGAGGGCTAAAATACCTTTTGAACACATTGACGGCTCGGATTTCCCAAAAACAATTTTTAAAAGCATCAAAACACCACGAAAACGTTAATAAGTCCTTTGTTATGTCGCCGTCTATATATATATATATATATATATTTATAGGAAGGCAATCTACTAAGGACTCCCTCAAACAAAAATTCCGTGCGGACCTCACCATTTTTCGACTTTCCGGATCAAATGTTGACGATCCGAACCGCTCAATGTTTTTAAAATGCATTTTCCAAGGTCCTCGCGGAAAATCTTCAAAAAAAAATACCCGGAAGGGCTTGATCGGATCAGTTTTTGTTAAAAACGCTATATTTCCGACCCTTAAAAATGCATTTTAAAAACATTGAGCGGTTCGGATCGTCAAGATTTGATCCGGAATGGTGAGGTCCGCACGGAATTATCCTAAGGACTCCCTCAATAGATCATTATCCTATATTTATATATGTATGTATGTATGTATTATGTAGGAGAGTTTTCGGTGCCGAGTGGACACCACGTGGCAGTGCTCATCCGGGCCGTCCATTTGTGTTTTGGATGGCCCAGGTCTGTTGGGGTAAATATACCCCCCAAAATTACAAAAATGCCACTGAACTACCCAACAGATTCGGGCCATCCAAAACATGGATGGACGGCCCAGATGAGCTGATGGGCACCACATGGTAGTGCCACCTGGTGCCCGTTCGGCATACAAAATCTGTTATTTATGTACTCCCTTTGTCTCAATTTGATAGTCCACTACGAAATTACATGCAATTTTCAAACTTAAAAATAATGTACTTACGAAAAATAATTTTTTTTTTATCAATTTGGATCTTGTTTGATAGATCTCATTGAGAACTTTTATAAGGTGCAAAAAAAATTCGATAAATACATTATTTTTTAGTTTGAAAATTGCACGTAGTTTCGTAGTGGACTATCAAATTGGGACGGAGGAATATATATATCATATAATGAGGACTCCCTCATTGGAAGTTTTATATACCTATTTTGTGTTTCGGACCAAATTTTGTATCCAAAACTCAATGTTTTTAAAATGCATTTTCCAAGGTCTCCTCAAAATCTTCAAAAAAAAATACCGGAAGGGCTTGATCCACAGTTTTTGTTAAAAACGCTATATAGCGTTTTTAACAAAACTGTGTGGATCCTTCCGGTATTTTTTTGAAGATTTTCCGCTTCCCTTAAAAATGCATTTTAAAAACATCTAACGGTTCGGATCATGAAAATTTGGTCCGGATGGTGAAGTCCTCATGGAAGTCCTCATGGTGAGGTCCTCATTAGAAGCTCATCCTATATATATATATGTATATATATATATATATGTGTGTGTATGCATATAACTCAAATATTTTGTGAAGAAATAACAGAGTTTGTTTTTAATAAATACAGTCCATAATGACTATTCTTTATGTTTTTCCAGAATGAGAGAGAGAGAGAGAGAGAGAGAGAGAGAGAGAGAGAGAGAGAGAGAGAGAGTAGGTTTATGTTCTTGATGTGTGAAATCTCTCTCCCTGTCTTTCTCAGTCAATCTATCTCTCTCTCTCTCTCTCTCTCACACACACACACATATACATGTTGATATCTAGGTATTTTTGTTGCTGTTTAGCATTTACAGAGTTTTGAAGACAAGTCTTGTGTTTTTGTTTTGTATGTTGCAGTTTTTACCATCCAGTTACTCAAGTATTACCTTTTTTCTTTTTTAGGTTACAAAATAACAGGTCCCGTTTAACTTTAAAGTTTAAAAATAATATTTTGACGTCTCCGAGTGAGTCCGAAACATGTCCGCCACAGAAAAATTATTTAAATCTTCGGACACCTATTTTCATGTGTCGGACACGTGTTCGAGCGTGTCCTGTCCGACACATATGAGATACGGATTCGTGAGCCCGGTAGCGCACAACGTTCTTCTCCTTCCTAAAGGGAGGCTAGGTAACAGATTTTAACAACGCTTGTTTCGGCTAATGTTTTTGGGGGTTCCTTTAGGATAATGAGACTAGTAGAGGTGGAACGGAAGTATGGTAGAGAGCAGGGTAATTGATCCTATTAGAAAATTGAATAGACAACTTTCATTGAAATTTTAAACATAAACCAAGCATGCATTTATTTAGGCTACAAGACGACCAAATTAGGAAAACATCCATAACAAGAAACCTAGACTACTTGGGAAACACAAATAATATCCTAGCCTAAACAGGAAACAAAATAATATCCTAGCCTAAACAGGAAACAAAATGTTAAAACCTAGAGTACATGTTAACATAATATTTGTAATATTATTTTAACAGGTCCACGTGTAGTCGTGTACGGTTTTGTTGGTACTTCTAGGTTTGGATGTGAAAAGTTACTACGAGGAATGAATTTGCTAAAAGAATCCTCTTTAAGCTTTGTAACAAAACAAGTGTGATGGCTTTAACTGGACCCGCAGTGGGCTGGGTCGTATACTTACGAACCTTTTCCTGGACCGTGTTTTCCATTGGTAATTGACCCTATTTGACGTCTGGTCCTGGCCTCCCGCCACTCTATTTGCTTTTTCTTGTGATAGTGGCACAATGTGGTAAATGATGCTTTAGAAGGCTCTCGAGGATTTGAAAACCCAGTCTATTAGCTGTTTCTAGTTGTCATTATTAGCTTCCTATGCAGCACAGGTATTTTGCAAAGGTCACATGGATGTTATGGTGTGGAGGGTTTCTCAGGAGAATTTTTGGCGTGATCGTCTCACTAGTATTTTGCAGCAGCATTGTGGGGTGTTCTTCAATTTGGGAGACCATGTAGTGAATTTTTTTTTTTTTTTTTTTTTTTGTTATATCCAAGAAAAGGGTGGGAGGGGGCAACCGGCATAGCAACCCCCTTGGGTGTGACCATAGGTGCTCCCGACCCGCTAATGGAATGTCTGATTCGAGCCATAGCTACTGTCCGTCACCACGTAGGTACAAGTGGGCATAAGTGTGTACCCTCACAATCCCTTGCCACTGGCAAGACTCGAAACCGAGTCTCCCCTGAGAATGTGAGGCACCCTGCCCACCAGGCTACCACCATCGGTGGTGTAGAGAAATTTGTTGTTATTGCACCAAATTCAACCCTTTTCTTCATTACAGCTCATCTTTCACAACCTTTTCATTTTCTCCAGATCGCATAGGAGACCTATATATATTTCTTTGGACTTCCTCTTAAGTTTTAATCAAAACACTGACAGAGGATATGCCGTCTTTTTAGTCTACAGCTCGTGGGATGTGGGAAAGCTCCGGTGTTTCTCGATGATTAAGGAGCGATTCGGTGGCCCTAATGTCCAGTTTTGTGTGATTGGAGATGGATGGGAGGAGTGCGAAGCCGCACAAGCGATGAGATGGCCCTTTGTTAAAATCAACATGGAACCGGGCGGTTCTCACAGATTTCCAGGCCTCACGATGAGAACTTTGAACCACTATTTCTCTATTGTATACGGAAATGCTGATGCCAAAGATGATGACGATTAAATCATCCCATTTGAAGGTTGCGGTTCATGTTATGAAAAACGTCTCAGTGGTCGCAGTAATTTTTTTGTGTGGAAATTCTCCTATGTAAATCTGTGAATCAGTTAAAGAGGATTTCATTGTGCCGACGAAGAAATGGATTAGAACTTTGTTGTCACAGCAGATGTATAAAAGCCGAAGCTGTCCTGAATAAGGATGTCATTACAAATAACCTTTGCGTTGAAATTTTTCTCCTAGAAATGAAGAGAGTATTTTGATAATAGCGACAAGCATAACGATGGTCATTTGAGGTGGGGTCCACACATATATGTGGCCCAAATTATGTGAGAAGGCGTTACAATTAAACTTTGCATTGAATTTTTTTTTCTTTTCCTTTTCTAGACTTCATAGTCTTGCAGATATGTTCACCCATTAACACAGATATGCAATGCACGCGAGCCCGTGCCCAATACATGCCTGCTTGAATTTTGGTTATTCAAAGCAATGACTTTGAATGGCAACATGAGATTCATATCTAATGAAGGAAGTCCAGATGAACAACGTACATGTCATCCATTCTTTACATTTTTTGAATGAGTTGACAACCGAGTAGTAGTGGCAAGATTTTTAAAATTTGCATGGAAAATTTTGAAGTCATTATTCAGTGGCACTTTTGCGTTATCTCGTTCTTTTGCTAACTAAAAACACAAGAAAATTTATTTTTTATATGAAAGTGTTGCCACCTTGTATGATTATGAAATTAATATTTTTTCCGTAATTTTCCATTTCCTTTACGATGTTTATTGAGTTAGTAATTATTTATTTTTTCTTGCAAGATTTTTTTAATTATTGAATTTTTTCTTGCAACATTTTTTTAGAAAAAAAGATCACTTTAATCAAATGCACATAAGAATCTAACTTTTTCTTTTCTTTCATCTTGGTTTCTCTTGTTTTCACTTTCAATAACTCTTTTGTTTCTATATTATATTGCCGTAATGAAAGAGAACGTTTTTAAAAATTAGTAAAAAAAAACCTTCATTGTTAGATTCCTAATAATTTGGAAAGAGGGAGGAAAATTTTACTCTCAAAAAATTTTCTTTTTTAGTTGTCTCTTACTTTTCATACCCTATTTTCTCCTCTTTCAGATCAAGGGATTGAATGGGCTCGCTATATGTTAGTTCAATTTTCTTTTTTGGGAAAAAAACTGTAAATTTTGAAGTTAATTGGTACAAGTCTTACTTCCCTCTCAAAATATATACTATTGTTTCATTGGGCGCAGGAGCATTGCATAATTTTATTCTTCAGAGAAGCGAGAGAGAGTTGGTCAAAATCTGGACCACACTTGCACACTAAAGTGACGAGTTTCTCCACATCCGTCACATCACCTTGGTGTGTATGTGTGGTATGAGCAAAGGGTCCCTGTAGTGCAGAAAATGCACTACACGGTGCAGTGCGCATCATCCGGCCGTCCATTTCGATAATGGACGGCTTGGATTTAATCAAAACAGCCAACGGTCGGATTTAACTCATTGTTTGGATTAAATCCGAGCCGTCCATTATTGAAACAGACAACCGGATGGTGCACTACACGATGCAGTGCATTTTTTATACTGCACCATCCCCCGATACGTGTAGTGTACCCATAGCATTATTGTAGGTAAAGATGATGTTTCATGTGGGGGCCACTGAAAGTTGTACTATTAAGTCCCGATTTCCAGGAATATCGCCAGGGATAGAAGTAATTACCATGTATGCCCAAAGCAAGAAGGTTCAAATAAGGGGAAATCAACGAAATCACTGTTCATAACTTGGACGTAGGGATGGCAACGGGGAGGATCAGGGATGGATTTGGCCATCCCCGCCTCTAATCTCCGAACCTCATATCTACCTCCGTACCCGCCCGATCCCCAAACGGGCAATCATCTCCACTCTCCATCCGCACTCCTAACGGGGATTGGGGATCCCAGCCGCGATCTGAAAGTTACTAAAAAATAAAATAAAAAAATCTAAAAAAATTCCCCTTAGACTTTATACATGGCAACAATTTGTAATTTTTCACTAAAAATTCCAACCAACCAAATAAAATTACATAATAGTCAAGGATTCCAACCTTGAAGGCTGGAATTACCAACTAAATTATGTTTAATTATGTTTAAGAATGTGAAGAATGAAGTGTAATTATTATAAACTAATATTATATATTTCGAGGAAACCCTAGCAATTAACAATAATTTAAGAGGTCTAAATGTGAATAACATATTCAATGTGTAATAAAAAACGGGTCGGGGACGGGTCAGGGAACAGATCGGGGGTATGTAGAACCGCCTCCAACCGATCCCCGATTTTATTTTTATTTTTTCCTCCAAATCCGACCCGATCCCAGAAGGAACTATGTGTTTTAAGGGTGGAACGGTAATTTTAATAATGAGATTGTACTTAGAGGTAATTAAAAATTGAGTGTATCCTTAGTGGGAATTAAAGATTGGTTTTCTAGACTTACTGGTAATTTTCTGTTTTCGAAGCCCGTTATTGCATCTGGGCTTTGCCTTCAAGCCCAAGGCTACACAATGAGGATAACCCTCACCATAGTGCTTATTGATAAATGAAAATCCTAGGGTACCGATAGGGTAAAGACGGCATGCGGGGCCCTCTTAGGGGTTCGGTACAAATGATCTGAATCGTTTAAAATTTTTAGAATATTATTTCGAGTGGCCTCGTGAGAAATCATCTCAAACGGACATCTGCAACTAGTTGATCTGATGTACCTATTTTTCATTCAGATTATGTTGCAGGTATCCGTTTGAGCTGATTTCTTGCGGGACCACTCGAAATAATATTCCTATATTTTTGAACGGTTCCGATCATTTGTATGTAAGAGGGCCCCGCATACCGTTTGTATCCCATTGGTACAAATATGGTCGGTACCTCGGTACCTCTAGGAGAGTTTGATTGATAAATTTGACTCGTAATCTTAGGCCCCATTTAGGAGCCACATTATGCATTATGCGTTATGAGTTATGTGGCGGTTTCCCATTTTGAGTGTTTGAGAGCCGTCTTCTGAGAATGCATTCTAAAAAATGAAATGATGATATTACCCCTATCTTAATTGGATATTTCCAGAGGTTCCCTCGGTAAATATCCAACCCTAGCCTTTCATTGCCCTGAGGTACTTTTTTGAATCTATTGGTTAGGTTGTTTGATGATGATTTTGATAACTTATCAAGATTTAATTTCTTTTATTTCGGGATTATATAAGAAATTTATTTCCACACTTAATGATTATTTTTTCTCTGTCTATCACAATTGAAATTATTACTTGTAAATTTCTTAAGGTAATATTTAAGACTTCGAAGGTAGGAAAAAATGTAGAATTTCAAATATGGGACACAATTTTGTGAGTTGGAATGATGAAATGATATTTTAATTAATAATATAAAAAAATAATTATGAATGTTAAAGGGTAATGTATAAACATATTAGGATACCATAATAAATAACCAACGGCAACATTGTACAAACTAATTTGTAATCTATTTTGATGATCATACTCCCAAACACTACTCTGAGTAAATCTGTTCTGCACACATCTCCCAAACACTCTACAGATTTATAACCTATTCTGACCCTAATCCAAAAAATCATAATACACGATCCAAAATGCAAAATGAAAAAAAAAGAAAAAAGAAAGAAACTCCCAAACGGGCCCTTTATGGGCTTTGAAAATTGCCTCTGACCTTGGTTTGTTTAGGTTTTATTACGGGCCGGTACAAAAAACAAATATTTATTACCACTAACTCCAATCATTCTTTTTTAATTATCATTAAGGTCAATCACTCTTTTTTAGGGTTTATGCACTTAGGGTGCACTTTCCTATTATAGGGTTTTTAGTGGTTTAGACACTTTCATAGGGTACCATTGGATTTTAGGCATTTTCATTGGGTACCCTAGGGTTTAGTTTAAGCATTTTCATAGGGTACCCTAGGGTTTAGAATTAGGGTGCACTTTCCTATTATAGGTTTTTTAGTGGTTTAGACACTTTCATAAGGTACCCTAGGATTTTAGGCACTTTCTTAAGCAGACGCAGTGTTTGGGGGGTTTAGGTGGGGTGGGAGAGAGAGAGAGAGAGAGAGAGAGAGAGAGAGAGAGAGAGAGAGAGAGAGAAATGGGCCATAGCATTTGCTGGCACTTTCTTCCGGAAAAGTTTGGAGCGGGCTGAGCATTTGCAGGAAAATTTGGAGCGGTTGGTAAATTCCCCCCGAGTTGAGTTGATTTCAAACTAGTGTGTCGGTCCTTCTCGAGTTCCATAACGAGCTTCAAAAATTTATTAAAGCGACGAGATTTGTTTGTCTAATAAGTCAAATTTATCCTGTAAAAATACGAATATATCGGGTGCGAGTATTTATTTAGTTCATTCAACGATCCTAAGTTCGAATCCCTGTAATCCCATAACTTTGGCAGCTCTTGGTATGTCACATACGAGTGCCACCAGTGGTCCGGCTCATGCTTCGAACCTCACAAGTTACAATTAACACTACTTACTTTCGCCGAGGAAAAAAGTAAATACCCGGAAGTATCACACTGAGAATATTAATGCATACACGAGATGTTTCCTGAAAAAAAAAACAAAAAAACAAAAAAAGAAAAGCATGACCACGTCGTTCACTAAGCACCACATCACACATGACATATATAAACTGCCAAAATATCTACATATATGTCCATTATCTCTTGCATATCTATATAACAAATCACAGTGGTTTTTAAATATACACATTTTCTCTACATAAATCAGGGCCCTTCATTCGTTCGACGGCTGAGATTAGCTTAGAATAGGGAGGGTATCTCCAAAGATACCAAAAGAATATTCTTTCTTAACAATTCTCAACCCTTCATTCTACACAATCTAACTTTAATATGGCAATTCAGTAAATACTTGCATTTTCAAAGGCAATAGCAGGAGCAGGAGTTCCTCTACTCTTTTGTTTGGTTTGGAATCGAACAGGACACAATTATCAAAATTATTTAAAATTTTGAATATCTCTTTACAAAAATAGAAATTACCAAATTTGAATAGAAATTACGTCTTTACAAATTTGATGAACTACGTTTTGCTATTTACCATCAAATAACTTTTAATGGTAAATAGAAATTACCTCTTTACAAATTTGATGAACTACGTTTTGCTATCTATTCAAATTTGATGAACTTCGTAGAATAGAAATTACCTCTTTACAAAAATGTTATTTTTAATGGTAAATAGCAAAACGTAGTTCATCAAATTTGTAAAGAGGTAATTTCTAGTTAGGATTATAGACAGAATGAGCAGAGTTTTCTTAGGATTATAGGGGTGCATGCAGGTCCCTGCACATCTCTCAATTATTATTTTTATCATATAAAGATGATATTTTGTTACTAAGTATTAATTTATGAATACAAGTAATTTAGTCTCCACATTAAGAATCCGGCATCTGTTACTGTTTACATTTGTTATGTATTGTTTTGTTTGGGTTTTGAGGGAGGGTTTTTGGGGTAGTGACTAGAGAGAGATAGAAAAAAAATTTTAATGTGGATTCTACAGGGTGGGTCTTAAGACCCAAACCGAACAAGAGGATTAATGTTTGTGTTTTGCTTCCGGTTTGTCATCATTTCTTATTGTCTTATTGTCAAACAAAAGTTAAGACAACGATAACCAAATAAACCTTTTTTTTTTATTGAAAATAAAATAAAAAGAGAGAGAATATCTCCTCACTGATTCAAAATCCAAATACAACTTCAGTTCACTCAGGAGGCAGCCCTCACAAGGATGGAGCTCGGGGACAAGTGATTAAATTTTTTACGTTATCATAGTTTTTCGTGGAGTGGATGAATATTCATAATGCAGTTTGTCTTTTTATTTTTTAACGTACATATTTTCAATTCCACAAAGATAAAATTCTGACTCCGTCCCTGACCCACTGATTAAAAAAACAATCAACATCAGATCTAAGGAGCTACAAAACTGGGCGTGGCAGGGGAGGATGAGATATGTTTTTTTGCATTTATTTCTATTTTGGTATTTTATGGCCCCAAAAAAATAGTTATAAAACACTAGAGTTTCCCTTTTGAGATAATGCTCTCCTAAGTGGCATGAATAGTTGAATACTTAAATATAATATTCATCAAATCAATTTTGAAGTAAGGCCAAATTCCTGCTATTGTCGTCTTTTGTTTCACTGCCGTTTAGTTGTTGAGAATATTGTTTGAGAAATATATTCATAAGAAAATTGAAGTGTGAGTGTTCTGATGGAAAAGAATGTTGAAGGGAAAATAAAATTTCTTCCTTTTAGCAGGACGTATATATGCGGGAATGTGTTTCTCAATGAGAAAGTTGGAGTTGTGAGTCCCACATTTTTCT